>JAOTQE010053948.1:12498-33024 GCA_025631205.1 Nesometra sesokonis
TCTGGCTTGGCTCTGCCTTGTATACACAACCTGACATATCCTCTGGCTTGGCTCTGCCTTGTATACACAACCTGACAGCTAACTGTTTAAATAAACTGATATCAAGAATTCCAGTTGCAAATAAGTACAGTAGGTTACTAAAAGATGCGTTCATTTTGTTTGAATACAGGAGGATTTAGAAAAGGGCCAGACCGCCTCTGCCCCCCCCCCCCTTCGGAAATTAACTTAACATTGTCTATAAAACGAAAGATATTCAGCAATCATAATACAAAAAGTGATCCCTTAACATGCCCCTGAGGCCATTTCTGGACATCTAAATTCCCCCACTTCCCCCCGCCCCATCCAAAAGTCTGCATCCACCCCTGGAATATATGTTACGCAAGGTAATTGTAGCTTTAAAAATCAGTTTTTCCCAGCCCCTACCATAAAATTTCCAACTAAGTTGGGCAATGTAAGTGTTATTATGGCTTTTATGATTTTTTTTATGTTTACTTCATTTAGTTTCATTTGCATTTCAGTCTGAGAATATCAAGCTTGATCCTGAACTGAACAAGGCCTGTTCTGGGGACATTAGTTCGTTCTGTTCAAAGGTCAGGGAGGGTAACGCTCGAATTATTGAATGCTTACGTGATAACCAAAATAAACTTAGTAATCAGTGTCACATGAAAATCTTCAACAAGCAAATAAAAGAGGCCCTCAACCCTGAGCTTGATCATACGTTTATGCATGTCTGCAAACGTATGATTAAAGTGAGTATATTTATTTCAATTTTCAATTTAATTTTATGTAGAAATTACAAAAAAGGAGTCAGAAAAAGCATGCACTAATCAAACTACTTACTGTAGATCCCTTTATGTTCGCGCGCCTTTAATTTTCACGAATTTCGCGATGACTTGACAATCGCAAAAATTAAAGGCCGCGAAAATCTCAAAGAAAAATATAGGAATTTACCATGTGTAGGTAGAGGTCGAGCGCAAAGGCCGATACAGGCTTAGCCTGGTGCTAGTAGGCCTAGGCCTAGTCAAGCTGTGATCCTTTAAAAATACAGTAAGATTTATTTTGTGAAAATAATAATCACCCTATTCGTCGATAAAAATAGGAAAAATTGCAAACATCCCATCGTAAAAATAATAGTCGCAATATGTTAAAAATCGTAAAATCGTGAATATTTAGGGCTGCGAAAATAAAGGGATCTACAGTATTTCCATAGTCACATGGCCAAGGATTGTCAATAGGAAAAATTAGGGACCTATTAGATAAGTGTCTATTTCTTTACTAATACACGATTCACATGTAAAAGGAAATGTAACAAAATTGGAGATTTAATGCTTCTACACATTTGTTTAAATACACATTTGTTTAAAATCTAGGTTAGAACCATTGCTTATTAGGCCACAGCAGTGACTTTGACTGACCTAAATAAAATCTATTTTCACATGATATACATGATAAATATTACAAATAGGAAAGATTATTATTAGATAAGTGGCAATCCCTTTAGGGATCCTTTTAAAACTATTCTGATGCAGTTGCTGCAGTAATTGAGTTACAAAAGTATTCATTCAGTAGCTGCAAAAATTACTAAAAACAGCATGGTGAGATGAGACCTTGTATTTGAATGCAGTCATAAAAGAAAACAATAGTGAAGTTTCGCAAATTTACGAAATACGAAAACGGATATGTATCAAATTTTCCACCAACGAATCGCTGATGATCGTCCTAAAATATTCACCAAATATAACAGATATCCAAGGTGTTTGTTCAAACGTTACAAGAATTTACGACGTATCCATTTCCATTTTCGTAAAGTTGCGAAACCTCACTAATATCACTGGATTACTACGTTAACCGTAATGGACTTACTAGCAATAGATTACTGCAGTAACTGCAGTAGAATGGTTTTGACGTTCCTTACAAGATTTAAGCATGACATTCGCAGGGATGTAGCTAGAAAATTCCAAGGGTGGGCCGGCAACAATGTATGGATGGGTGACATGATGACTAAAAACAGTATTTTTCCCTTTATCAGATGCTTAAGGTGGGTTGCAGGTTAAAATTAGGCAGGGTGGAAATTCTTAAAATAATCTTTAGGGTGGGTGGAACATTTTTAGGGTGGGTGGCCTCTTCCACCTCCGCCCTGCATAATTACATCCCTACATTCTATATAAACTAATACCCAATTTACATGTAAAGGTAAAAATAGTGAGAATGCTTGTTGAAAATTGAAGGGCAATTTAAGGTCAGATGGGCGTTTTTTCAAGCAGGTGCATAAGAAAAATTTACATTCACATTTAGGTCCTATTTGAAAGAGCACCTATGGAAATAGAGTGCTTATTTTTTGTCAGTATGGTACAGTGATATATTTTTGTTATATTTTTCTTAAAATTAAGCTTTGATTACAAATTGTTTTTTTTTTTTCTTTTCAGCAATTTTGCCAAGGTTCTTCACCTCAGGAAATATTTAAATGTCTGAAGCAAAGGAAAAATGACCCAGCCATGGATGCAAAGTAAGGGCTAATAAAATTTCAAACATGGTGAAACAAACACAAAACAAAACCAAAGCACAAAATCAGGGTCAACCTTATTTTACTTTGATATTTCTCAATTTTTTGGAAAAATACATAGAAGTATCAAAAAAATTGTAAATGAATAAAAGGATATATTTATCTTGAGCATTGAAGAAATACTTAAAGTTATCAAAAAATTTAACTATAAGAATTAAAAAATACAGTAACAGATGGCTGCTAAAAAGAAAAGATTTTACATTAACCAGTTTAAGTTTTCAAAACTGAGGCTAGTCAGGCAAAACCACTAAGTTGTTGCACAGGAAGTTATTGAGAAATATGAAAATAAACAAGAAGAAATATAAACAAACAAAATGAAAGAAATTTTTGTATATTTTGTCCAATTACTTCAGACTAATTTTGATAATTGAGCCCTTGTTTTAAAAATTGTGTAAAGTGCCTTAAGGTTTTAACAATTGGCAGGTTGCTATAAAACAGTCTTAACTGGTGGTCTTAACTTACGGAATAAAGTCTGTTTTAACACATATACGGTCTTAGCAAAATACCCAAGTTAGACCATTCCTGTAAAATAATCTTTCCTAAGATCGTGTTGTAGTATTGAATCTCGAACAAACTCCATAGTAACAGTAATTGAGGGCGCTGCTTTAGGTAATTTTTGTGCCATATCATGTTTGATTTTTTATACAAGTTTAAATTCATAATATGGTTTATGTTTAAGCGGTTATAGTTGTAGAAATTTATTAAAACAGGCAATTCAATGTCAAATAATGCTGATGACAGATTGTAAGTGATTTAAGACCATTTATTTAAGACCGCTAACTGCTAAGACCTAGGTATAGCAATGGTCTATAATTAAAGACCGTGTGTGACGTCAATATTATAGACAGTCTTAATGTTAAGACTGTTTAACGACCGCTTATACCAATCCGCCCCATAACTCAATTTTCAATTTTTCAACAACTTGATGGTATTGATGAGACATACCTCAGATGCTGTGTTTGGGCCACAGGTATTTTTTAGGCATTATAATGTTGTTTGTTGTTTGTGTTCTGTATCAGTTGCCGTCACACGACACAGTGATTCCCCGACTTTAAAGACCATATGACACACATTTTAAAATGTTCATATTTATTTTGAAATGTGCTTTACATTGTTATTGACATTCAGTTAGCACTTTTTTGTCTGTTGAACTATATAAAAACCAATGACATTAAATATTTTGAGTAAAAAAATTCTGAGAAATCAAATTAACCGGTGTCTTGTGACTTAAGAAGTGACCATTACCATGTACACTGTTCACACAATGCGTACATGTAGTTAACTCATAGGCTTTTTCCATTAAAAGAACTGCACGCCTGCATTTTAGTGGTGTTGTATGATGTCATAAGCTTAACCTTTCGCATTTTCACATTTTTGCCCAGTATTGGAAATGGCATTAATTAATTGTATTTGAAATTATGGTCAATATAAAATCTGGATTTATATCACATAATTATGTTTACTGATAGATTTATTATTTACGGCTAGGTGGTGAACTTAACACTGTAGAATTCCAGTCCCATGTAGGCGCCTACTATTTTAATTTTGTCAGGCTACGTCAAAAACATGCAAGTTAAATAATAATAACTGTTTTACAATTATTGTATTTTTACATAATTATTTTTTTTTACATAATAATTTACATAATTATGTCGCACATATTTTATGTTGTCAATGTCTTGGATTAAATTTATTGATAAATTTGAAATTTCTATGAAAGATTGCACGTACACAATTTCAACATAGCATAGCACAACGTTAGAACGTACCGCGATTTGATTGTTTAGATTCCTGAATAGTAGGTCTTACATGGAACTGCACTTTTGGGCTATGTGTTCTGTGGAAGTTCACCATCTAGCCGTAAATAATAAATCTATGTGTTAATCATATTATGCTTACAAAAAACTGTCTCAATAATTCAAATACTAAGTCATAGGGTCTTCAATCTATTTGGTTTGTGCATTATGAAAGTCTTCTTAATAATCTGTTGAAAGAATGTGAATTATTTTTTTTATAGATGTAAGGAAGTGTTGACCAAGAGACAGATTTCTAAGGCACAAGATTACAGGCTGAATCCAATGCTCGCCAAAGCCTGTATGAAGGACATCCCAAAATTCTGTGATGATATTATTCAGAATGAAAACAAAGATCTTAAGTTTGAAGGCAAAGTTATAGAATGCCTAAAAGTTAAACATACTCAAAAGGTAAGTATTTCTATTAAGGATGATACAGTCTGCCAACACAACACAAAAAAAAACAACACAACGGCTCCTGTGCACTATAAACCCAGCACATCTTTTGAGATGAGTAGGGGTTACCCCGGTGTACTGGACCATACATCCCCTGCTGTGGACAGATGAATGAGCGCCTGTATCGGGCAGCAGGACATGACGTGACCCTTAGTTGTCTGGCCCACAGCGTCTTGAGACTACTGTATAAGGTGCTATATAAGTCAAACTACATTACATTACATCCATATGGTTTGTTTTCTGAATAGTTTGTGTAGTGAGAGTTAAGTCCATTTTTAATTAAATTTAAATTTAAATTAAATTTTTAATTAAATTTTTAAAGCCGGGCACTCACTGCGTCATACGGCAGTCACATGACTAAACCATCGCTCCCCGTGTGTGTGGTTTCCAGACGCGATCTACTCGTCGGCCGACGGTTTTTTTTAGTAATTGAACAGGGAAATCACTAAAAAATCGTCGGCCGATGAGCGGAAGTCTGTCATTGCATCTGAAATCCACACACCCAAGGACCTAGTTGAAAAAAAAACACAGCTAT
Source organism: Nesometra sesokonis (assembly GCA_025631205.1). NCBI lineage: Eukaryota > Metazoa > Echinodermata > Crinoidea > Comatulida > Antedonidae > Nesometra > Nesometra sesokonis. The sequence goes on from JAOTQE010053948.1 coordinate 17,846, forward strand.
AGATTTATAACATTTTGTACATCACAAATCTGTACAAACATGGTTAGGAACAATCATATTGGATACTTTTAAATAGTAAAAACTTAAATAAATATAGTGTTAAAGGTTTTGGTGCATGTCAGTAATTACCCCATCCATTGGATTTCATAAAAAGTCATGAGGCAAGAAATATCTATATTTGGCATTCAAGCGTTGCATAACAAAAACACAGGGATTTCTATGTTTGGCAGGCAAAGTGATAAAATATAGATTGACTTTAATGACAATTTTAAATGTAAAAATAATTTCTCAATCGAGAGGTTGGGAGTGCGATACTCGTACCAGTTGTTTGTGCACCTGGGCAATGCACTCACATTGGTTCAGTCTACCCAGCTGTATGATGGGTACCAGCAAGTTTCTGTGAAGCACTCTGTGATGGACAAGCATTCCATCCAGGGGGAGTATCATATTCTCATCTGCTTCATGCTACTGAAACTGGGAATAAACCTCCAGCCAAATGATTCTTCAGACTCAAAAAAGGATTTACTTACCTTTTTAATAAACCTAATAATAACATGTTCTATTTGCTAATTTGGTTTTATTTGCTAATTTCGTTCTTTTTCCTAATTTTGTTTTACTTTTATAGAAATTGACGAGAAGTTGTAGCGACAGGATGACAGCAATAATGAAAGATGCTGCACTTGACTTCAGAATGGATCCACTACTTGCCAAAGCTTGCCGTGATACTGCCAAGGCCCTCTGTATTGAAGAGTTTGATGACCCTGGCAGTGGTCGAATTGAAGAATGCCTTAAGACTAAACTACAACAAAACAAGATATCTGATAATGCTTGTAAAATGGTATGCAGCATAGTTAATGTGTTTTGGATTATTGGCCTTAAAAATAATACTTGTTTTCCCTTCACTAATTGACATTTTAGGGTAGGGGAAGATGTTTTATGATAAATATTGCATTATATAACAGTTGTTCAAGCAAAATGAAAGCGTTCAGTAAAATTCTGTACTTATCCCACCTGCAATTGTCTTGTGCAGCCTATTCCAACAGAGTTACAAATAGAAGGCTGAACAGGGAATTTTTTAAAGAGGTGGTGGAAAAAGAACAAATTGTTTATGCCCTGTCTAAATGGAGCATAGATGCTTAGACCAATCAAAAATATACCCCATCATCAGGTTTTTTTTTTCTTTTTTTGAAGAAATGCTACAGAATAGTTAGTAATATTTTAAATATAGTTGAAATTGCCTAGTTGAAGCCTGAAACTGTAGGTGGCGCGAGTTTTTTCGCCACTTACAGAATCATATCTACTCTAGAGAGTGGCGATGTTGGGTCACGGGAAAGAATCTAGTGTACAGCCTGGTTCAAACCTGGGACCTTGGGATTGAAAGGCAAGCATGTTAACCACCAAGCTACAGGGCCTAATTTTGGTGATCGGTGATATACTGGATGCAGAATATTCCCATAAATCCAAGCCGGTTAATTCTGGGGCAGATTGTTATAAGCGGTGGTCTTTAGACAGTCTTAGCGTTAAGACCGTCTATAATAAGCCATTTTGCGGTTTCAAGTGTACATGTGCGTTACCAAGGTCAAGTAATAAAACGACGCGTGGCTCATATTGAAAGGAATATAATTGGCCTGCGTTGTTTTATTACTTGACCTTAATCTGCACATTCGTAGTTGAAACCGTGAAATGGCTTATTGTGACTTCATGCACGGTCTTTAATTATAGACCATTGGTATACCGTGGTCTTAGCGGTTAGTGGTTCTAAAATTTAAAGCCTACTCGGAGCAGTTTTAAATGGTCTTAAAGCATTTTGAACATGGCAATTAGCATTATTTGAGCTTTACTTGAGCTTGAACTGGCTGTTTTAATAAATGTTAAATATCTGTTTATTCATGCACCATAGTATGAAGTTACAAACTTGTATAACGTTTTCGTTAAAAAATCAAACGGGATGTGGCACAAATTTAACTAAAATAGCACCCTCAGTTACTGGTACTATGGAATTTTTGAGATTCAATACTCAACATGGTCTGAGCAAAGACTTTTATAGCAATGGTCTAGAGGTGAATTTGCTAAGAACGTCTATGTGTTAAAGCCGGCTTTATTATGTAAGTTAAGACCTCCGTAGTGCTCAAAATTAACTAAAACAATAATTTTTTTCTTTTCCTTATAGCAAGTGATTAGGTTATTGACAGAAGCTCATGCTGATGTCCAAGTGGATCCACTACTGCACAAAGCCTGTGCTCTTGATATCAAACACTATTGTGTTGACATACCACAAGGGGAAGGTCGACGTAAGTCTAACAAAATTATTTTTCTAATTCCACTTACAAAATTCCTGAGTATTTTAAATTCATTTGAACCTCACATAAACAGTCTAATCTAGAGTAGAGAAAAGAAGACAAAATGGAATTTGTAAATCACTATTAAAATTCTAATTGCAATTCTTATCGTTTTTCTGTCTCCCAGATATGTCATGTTTATTAGAAGCTCTTGAAGACAAGACTGTGAGATTACGCCAAGAATGCCGTCGTATGTTATTAGACAGGAAGGAGATGTGGGAATATGCTGCAGAGGTATAGTTATTATATTGATCTTTTTTACTTTTAATCTAAGACTACTAATGTAAATCTCTCCAATTGAGTGAAAAAAAAATATGTGAGGTGTCACCACAAAATGAGTTGTGTTGTACAGAAAACTGAAATTGAGTTATTGTTGTAATTGGATAGATGAGATTATAAGCTTTAAATCAGTTTTTAAATGAGCTTCATAGCTTCAGTATAACCAGAGAAAAATCATTTTAAAACATAGGTGTATGAAAACTAACTCTGGGGAAAATCGACTTTAAAGAAAATCAACTGTTGACTTCCTATATGTTGATTGATTCTCAAAAAAAACAGCCTTTGCAAACTGTAGGTCAAAAACATGTTTATTGTAAATAAACATAAACAGGAAGAATGTAATCATAAAATTTAATTACTAAATTTAACAAAACAAAAGAAATCTCATTTTTGTGAAATTATGACTTTCTGTCTATTTTTGTTTCTGCAGCACTTTTATCAGATAATTTTTATCGCGATAGTTTATCTGATGATTTTTTTCTGCGGAAACATGCCCATACTTTTAAGACAACTACTAACTGTCAGTCATGTTTGTGTTTATTTTGACTCTTGTTACTGAATTTGCACTACGGTTGGAACTCCCGTAAGTGATTTATAGTAGTAATTTATACAAAAAATCATAATTTTATTTCAAAAAGTGTCATTAGGTGGGTGCTTACAAGAGGTACCTAATAAACTGATTAGATGGAAGAAGAAGAAGAATAAACAGGCTTTTAAATGAGTGTCTATTACTATTATTTGTATCAGCTTACAAGAGGTGTCCACATAGAGAGGTTCAACTTCTAAATTATATACTGGATTGATTTATCCTTGTTCACTGATTGGTTAAAAGAGTGTATCCTGATCAAACATAATCCAACCACCAAAGTAATATTTATGGATCCGTAAGTAGTAAAAGACTATTTACAGATTCTGTCCCAATTTCAACACCAGATGGCACTATCTCATGTGACCTGGCGCTGGTAACAGTTGCAACCAGTGTTCAGCGCTGCACTGAACTCAATAAACAAGAATGTATGAATCCAGTATATAAAACAATTATATACTGAGATGAAAGGCTCTGGATTAAAACTATGGGTACTTCAGTGACTGCAAAAGTACTGTGTGCTGAGGGGCTGCGCTCCTCAGCAAATAGTACTTTTGCAGTCACTTTGGGACCCATATAACCAGAGCTTTTCATCTCAGTATTATTTGTATATTATTATTGTTTCTTTATTATAATTCATACATTTGTATGTGTTTGTATCTTACAGAATGCTCCTCCAGAAACTGTACAGGAGTTGATGCGGGCTATACATACATCTCCATCAAGGAACTATTTCTTCTCTGTGTTTATAATATTTTTTGGTTGTCTTTTCATGTTTGGAATGTTCTGCGGTCGTGTAACAAAACAAGTTAGAGCAGAAGTGAAGAATAAATGACAAATTAAGTTTGAAGAATCGTTGGAACCACTAATATAATCTTTAAGATATTTTTTGTATTTTTAATAATTCTTTGGTTTTATCTCTTTGAATCAGTCTAGATTTCTATTAATTTATTCCAATTGAATTTAAATTATCATGTCATTACAATAAAAATCTCATTTCCATCTTCTCATGCATTTTATGCAGTTAATATATATTTTTTTTGACAACTCTTGGGAGCAGATTTATTTACTATTAATCTAATTAGGTTTCTTCTAATTTGTAATACTGTATTTACCAAAATATGTTTAAACACTGCAATGTTGTACATGATAGTATGTTAACTACTTTTTATCTAATTTAGATGTCTATTCTTATTCTTTATTTCAATAGAAAAGTAAACTATAAAAAAATAAGTAAAAAAATATTGAAAAAATATATTGTTATATATTGTGTAGAGTAAGTGTAGTTTTTTTATTTTTCACACTTGACCTTATGTGTGGGTAAAATCATGGATGTAAAGATGCAAACAGTAACTGCATGGTGTTAGGGCAACCTAATGGTTTGAGTGTAACTTTATGGTGTTAGTGCAGCTAAGTTTGAGGGTGACTTGATTGTGTTAGTGCAAAGTAATTGTTTGAAGGTAACTCTATGGTGTTAATGTAACCTAAGAGATTGAGGGTAAGTTTGTAATATAAAACAAACACCAAAATTGTATAGTAATGATAGGAGTGTAGTCTTGTAATAAAAGGTAACCTCATTTGTTGAGGGTAAATGTAATGGTATGATGGTACACTAATACTTCAAGAGAAATTTCATAGTAATCCTTGTTCAGTAGTAAAAACTAACTTATGGTATTAATGTAGCCTCATAATTTGAGGGCAGTTTCATGGTATGAGGTTTACATCATAAGGGTAAAATCGCTGTATGATATTAGCTTTCTTCATGGTGTTAAGGGAACATAAAGAGTTTGAGGACAACCTCATGTTGTTAGGGTAACCCCTATAGTTTGAGGGTAACTTAATTATTAGGGCACCCTTAAAGTTTGAGAGAAATTTCATAGGATGTGGGTAACATCATAAGTGTCAAAATCATGGTATGAGAGTAGCCTAGTAATATAATTAAAACTAATTTCATGGTGTTAAGGAACTTAAAAGTGTAACTTCATGGTGTTAGGGCAACCTCCTTCTTTGAGAGTAACTTCATAATATCAGAGAAATCTTTTAATCTGAAGGCAATAGACAATTTCATTTTATGTGGTTAATGCCATAAGGATAAAATCACAAGTTTTCCACAAGTAAAAACTAACTTCATCATTTGGTTAAAGCAACCTCAAAGATTAAGGGTAACTTTGTGGTGTTAGGGCAACCTCATAGTTTGAGAGTAACTTCATGGTGTTAGGGCAATGACTAATTTGAGGGTAACTCAATGGTATTAGAGCTTCCCCAAACCCTACCATAGTATAAGGTCAACATATAATATTAAAACAACCTTACAGTGCATGCCCAATTATGAGAAGTGTTTTTGGAGTTTATTTTTAATTAATGAAATCTTATTCCTTATTGGTACAACCAATACAATGTTTAAAGATGTATTGTCACTTGAAAAATGACAAAAAAATGAATTTTAAAAATAACTTGCTAGTTTCAAAGAAATATATATCTTATGACCATGAAACTAGAAATTAGGGTAATTTAAAATTATTTACCCCAATATTTTAATGTTATATGCTAAAAATCAGCCAAAAACCTCAAAAAAGCTGGAAGCCTCTTAAATCTTTATCATTTTTCACTGTAAAAATCTTATTAAACAATTTTTAAAAACACTAATTTCTAGGCTCAAGTTCTTACTTTTGATGTTACTTTGATATGAGTAAGTTAATTTCAAAATTAATTTTCTTGATTTTTTTGGTCCTTTTCAAGTGACAATACATCTTTAAAGGATAAACTATGAAGATAACAGTTAGTGTAATATGGGTGTAGTGTGATAGAATTTATTTAATCATTACTATCATTATTTTTGTATTTCTTGTGTTTCCAAATTTATTATCAGATTTAAATAATGTGGATGATTGTACAAAATAACGAAACAGACCTGTTTACTGAGGGACAATGTTACAATTTTCCTGCTGCAGTTACTTCAGTAATTCAGTTACAATAATGTTAGTTCAGTAGGAATAAAACATTATGAAAACAACATGGCAAGATGAGACCTTATGTGTCAATGTAGACACCAAATGAAAAATAATGGCACTGGATTACTGCAGTAACTGCAGTAGACTTAATAGCAATAGTTTACTGCAGTAATTGCAGTAGAATTATTTTTACATGGCCCCTTACTGGTCTCTTTATTTACAGTAGAAAATAAAGTCGACCTGAAAACTAATACAAATACTGTATTTGTATTATTAAGGAATACAAATTCTTTGTAGGCATATAATGTCTACATATTTGTTAATAGGTATTTATGTATAAATGATTCTCATTTAATATTTATGCATGTTTGTTTGTAAATGCAGAATGTTTGTATCACTGTATATATGTATGTTAACACATGTTGTGGCTTTACCACCATGCTGTTTCTTAGAAAGTTGAGAAATAAACGGAAACATACAGTAAATACAAAGAGATTATACATTTGCCCCACAATTCTGATAATTGATCAATCATTTTAAGGTGTACTATAAGTGTAATTTAGTTTTAACAATAATTCAATTTTTCAAATGTTGCAACAACATTGATGGTTTTGCCACAACCTGTCTCAATGTGTATATATATGAGTTGTTCTTGGATCTAGGTATGTATATATGGTACACTTCTATGCTATCCATGTAATATCTGCTACATGCTGCTTTTAAGCATAACATTGTTAACAATAGGTACATTCAGACTCGAGATTTAGGGTGATATACCTAACTCAGGGCGTAAGATTATCTGTGGTGTGCTAACCCAAAGTGTTCAGACAGAGGAGGTTATATAGCTATCGCTGGCAATAAGACATTTTATAAAAACTGTCACCAACTTTTATTAGAATAGTCAGAAACGTTTGATTGGTCAATTGACTTGGTCATTGAAGTTACTGGTTTTATGTAACTGGTGTTAATCTAGTCCTTGCATTAATAACTCCATATCAGTGGTATAGTGGGTGGCTTATATTAATTAATTGTATGCTGTGTATGTTATATTACACTTAAATTAAGAGTCTGAATATACTCATTGGTAGACTTGCACAAACCCTGCTTGACAATAGCTTAGTCCACATTAACATTAGTAAAGTTAAATAAGTACAGTTAAAGAAGAATTCATTAAGCTTGAACCAATTTGCTTAAAGTGTCAGCTATTACATGATGATGCAACAAAATTTTATATTCTTTTTATCTCTGTTGATTCAATGTTTTATTTTGCTTAGGGATGTACTTTTAAAACATCATTTACAAACTTGTTAAGTGCATAATTTATTTAGTCGAATCAACCAGCTAAAGTCGGTTATTTCCTTTTCTGGACTTAATCGTTCATATTGGAAATTAGAGTGAGATGACCTCTTAGATCCGGATGACTCATCCGGCCATAGTTCAATGTAAACTCCTCTAAATTTACTCAAGTTTCCTTTATGTGAATGTAGGTGTTAAGCCTTGGATTTACGAAAATGCTTCCAATAGTTACACCAGTTAAAATAACTGGACATGATGAGAACATGGCTAACAAGAAGTTTAACTTCACCTTCAAGGACATTTTGGACTTCAGAATTGTACAGCAAAAAGATTTGTCTTAATTTATGCATACTCTTGGCTGCATATTTTGGTTGGACATTAAAACTTTTCAGAAATATACAATAAATATAGGGTTTAGTGGTCTATGAAGTTAATTATAAATCACAACTATGGAATTTATATTTTTTTATTTAGTATAATACAACCGCCCAAATTTGTTCAAACCATAATATTTTACAGCAACTATTATTAATATTTAAATAAGATTGCAATAAGTTTATTTGTGTCACAGTAGGTGGACCCTGTATGTTTTTTGGACAACCATTGATAATCCATAACACCAAGACATGTATTATTTTAACTGCTAATTTGTGTTAAATGTGAATGTACTGTATCTACCCTGGTTTGAGCTTTTACCCCTGAGCATGCAGTCACAGTAAGTTCGTGGGGTGAGTTAATGACTAGTTTTAATCCTAGGAATCACAGTCTATTTCTAGGATGGGCATATAGTGTAAGCCCACTGCAGTCTGATTATTGGGTGACTATACCCTGGTACTGTATAAGGCCACAACCCATGAAAACGAATCCACAGTCAGATGGTAGGTTGGATATAGTTATACCCTGGTGTAACCCCACTACCCATAGACATGGAATTGCACTCAGGTTATGGGGTCGGCTATAACCCTGTTGTGACCCCACTACCCATGGACATAGAACCACAGATTGCGGAGGTGGGCATATACCGGGTACAATTTAACAACCCATGAATATAGAACCAGTCGGATTGTTAGATGAGCTTATACCGTGGTATAAAATTGTATTGTTTAATTCGTTTTGTATGAAAACAGATTGTCCTTTAAAGCACAGATTAGACCTAGTACTGTATATTGCGATCTATGATAATTTTTGTTTCAACAATGAGACACATTTTGTAGTAAGGCTTCACATATAAATTGAATTTAATTGAATATTTGTTCCTATTATTTGTATAATTAAGTTTTCGTAAGTATTATTAGTCTTCTGAAATGTTATTTTAAATTGGGCTGCCTTTTGTTTAAAGTTGTAGAATAATTGCTATTGTTTATTGATTAAATAAAGAAGACCAGCATATAAAGCGTAATATATATTTTGATAAACATCAGCAAATGTAACCCAATATTGTACACCCAGAATTCATTTATTTTTATCTTGATGTGTAGTTATATATTTAGATGCACTTGGATGTTACCTCGCGATAAATGGAACACATCTATTTTTAATTCCATTTTCAGGAAACACTTATATTTATCTCGTAACGTGCCATTAAATTATCAGTCTTTGATGCGAATCCTAAAATTTCTACTCTCAGAGGTCGACTATTTACTCGTAAGGTAATGATAATTGTAGGGAGGTTTCAAGACTTTACGAAATACGGTAACGAAAACGGGTATGTCACACTTCCATTTTTGAAAGTTGCTAAATGTGTTCAAAATATATCAATTTTTTTTCCTACGAATTGTTGATGATCGTCGCAAAATATTGACCAACTGTGACAAATATTCAAGGCTTCGATTCAATCGTTACAAGAATTTATGACGTATCCGTTTTCATATTCATCGTGAAGTTGCGAAACATCCCTATTAATGTCATGAATAGACGTATTTCATTACAAAAGCGTTACTAGTGAGGTTTCGCAAATTTACGAAATACGGATACGTCACACTTCCATTTTTGAAAGGTGCTAAAGGTGTTTAAAAATATACCACATTTTCCACCTACTAATCGTTGATGATAGTCCTAGAATGCTGACCAACTGCGACAGATATTCAAGGTGTTCTATTCAAAAGTTACAAGATTTTAAGACGTATCCGTTTTCGTGTTTTCGTAAAATTTGCGAAACCTCACTATTATGTTGTACAATTTCACCCTTCAAAGAGTAGAAGTCACTCAGGGTCTGAAGTGATCATTAAAGGGAGTTATCGTGATCACTATGGAGTGAAATTTCATCTAAACGAATGTTATTTCACTCCTTTACATTAAGAGAGTTGTTGAAAGTCATAAAAACAATAGGCCCTCTAAATTCAATAGAAGGTGATGCTTAGTATAGAAAGATATATAAAATGATAATACTGAAGTTTAATCCTATGGAGAATAACTTAGTTTTTAAGTACTATGTGATCCTGTTGACTGATCTGGTAAATTACTGTTGAAAATTGTTTAAATTGCATGACAACACTGGAAACAAGTCTGTAATTATTGCTTGTTATTAATGGTATTCCTTTAATTGTGTTTATTTGAGTTTTTTGATTCAAACACAGGTTACTATGGGACGCATTTGGTGCCGGATGATTTATTTTTACGAATATTAAGTAAAATCGCCCTCTCAGACATCCAGAGTATATGTCATGCAAGATATGCAATAATAAGGTAACGGTACTACTGTAAACATACTGTACAGTGTAGGTCACGCTCAGGATTACGCTATTCTCGCTGTACTGATTTTTGTTTAATATTACAACAATCAGAAAATAAGTTCTATTTTAAATTGCGTATTTATGATCGTTCATGGTAATAGAATCCGTTGTAAAAAAAACAGCATCAGTACATTGCTAACATTATTTTCTTTGAGTTCGGTGATATAGAGTAACGTAACTGATTTGTAAGTAAATAATAGAATCATCAGTTGTAATTTCCAGTGTGTTCCTGTTACATCCAAGCGAGTAATTAATTCATGTAAAAAGATTTGCTAGACATAGTATAGGTCTTCCTGTTAGCATTTCAGGTCGGCTGTAAGGTCGGCAATTGCTGAATGTTGACCTGGAAGTACTAAACTTCAACAGATAATGGTGGGAGATTTGTATTAAGTTCGGTAGTAAACCTGTGTAAAATAGACTCGTCAAACAAAATTGCATTTTGTGATACACATTATTATTTTTTTTAATTTCAAGTACATTCGGCTAAATGATTTGCTTGGTGTCGGCTCCTTCAATGAGTTTTTATTTTGTATTGCTGAAATGTGAGCTTTATGAAGTTTGTTTTTAATAAAGTATTTTCAAGAAGGAATGCTATTGGTGTTATATCATGTATTTTTGTCAAGTTGCTATTTAATTCGAGAGATAAGAGGCGAATATCCGACCAGAAAACCATTTTTACATGCATTTTTTTTGTCTTCAGTCATTTGAGACTAAAATTTTTCTACACCCAGTAGTTATCGAGATATAGGTTAAGTATCATTCTTCACTACATTCGAAATTTTGACCCCTGTACTGGTAAGCATTCCTATTTAATTTCGTCCAACGGTCAACAATTGATTTTTATTGTTATTAAGGAATAAAAAAAAATGATTTGAAAATATACTTTGCTAGCAGAATGTGCTCTCCTGTCTCCCAACTAATTCAGTTTCCCGAATAGTCAAGAAAACAAAAAGCCCGGAGACATTTGCAAAAATTTTTTTTTCTGGAAAACGCTTCATTATTAATGTGTACAACCACCAAAAAAAGTTTAAGGATTTGTCACATGAGAAACGTTTTGGTGTCCATTTTCCAAAATTGCCGCTTATTGTCTTGAAATGCTTATATCTCGGCAACCATCAATCCTGGATATTTTGTTTTTAAATTATGTAAAAGATAAACATGTCTTCAGTGTGTTCTTTATTGAGTAGGCATACAGTATACAATAGTATGTAATCGTTTCTTTCAGTTTAATTTTTGGTCAATCACAAAAAAATCCTTTTAGGTGAAAACAGAAATTCTGCCCCTTCATTGCGATATTGTAAGTCTTTTTTAGGTATATGACAATCGTCTGCACAAAGTACAAGATTGTTTTGGTCGGCCGGCCGAGGATTTTTTTTTCTTTTTTGTGGGGTTTGTTTATCGATCTTTTCTTAAATTCCTATTGTATATTTTTGGAGTAAGTATAAATGTTTTACAATTATCGGGATAACATTAGGCCATTTTCCCAATCTTCGATTTTATAAAGGCCTAGATCTCAGCTAAATGGATGAGTTTTAAAAAAAATGATAAAAGAAACCTTGGCTAGACATACGCAACGAATTTATATTTTGTTTTGCCAAATATTTGATAACGATGAGACTAGATCGTCAAAGTAGGAAGGTATATTTCAAAGCTACCTCATTCTTCGGATGGAACGAAATAAATTTCCCCACATCACTGGAACTTCATGAAAGTTGATTTTCCTGTGTGGAAATTGATTGATTGCGCCCTCATACACAGTTTCGAAATCTTACTTCACGCGTGGCACGTGCCAAACCAATATTGTAAACATAGCATTGTTGTGGAAGTCGGCACCGAACACACAACAGTGAGGCAGAGGATGGCAGACACCAACGGTTCTAAAGCTGTGGAAGATATTCCAATGAAAGTGAAGACTGTCGATTGTGATGATGATAAATCTTCAAATCCAGATGCGGTCGTTCTCCGCCGTCAAGTTGGCTTACTTGAATGTGTTACCATCGTCGTTGGGGTCATCATAGGGTCCGGTATCTTCATTTCCCCGAAGGGTATCCTTGAGAACACCGGTACGGTTGGGGCATCGCTGCTGGTATGGTTGGGATGTGGGATCATGTCCAGCCTAGGGGCGTTGTGTTATGCGGAGTTGGGCACCACATTTCCAAAGTCTGGAGGCGATTATGTGTACATCTTAGAAGCGTTTGGACCATTGCTTGCATTCCTTCGAATTTGGACATCTCTTCTTGCCATCAAGACTGGTACAATGGCTGTTTTAGCCATTGCATTTGCTCAATACTGTGTTGCTGCTTTCTACCCGATTTGTGAACCTCCAGAACCCGCTGTAAAACTCCTTGCTGCATTTATACTTTGTAAGTTACAACTTGCCTCTTATGTTTACTACTAATAAATTTATACTAACATAGGTAGGCCTAGTATTAAATCTACTTTGGTTAGTGTAAACTTAAAGTCACTAGCCCAACATTATTTATTTGAGACCGACCGACCCTCCATAAGGTATGTCAGTCTAGGCTAATATTATGCAGCTGCTAATTACAGGACCCCGGAAATGTTGAATCATTAATTCAATGTGTATCATGTTTTTATGTACCACGACGAATCCCAGTGTCTATTTATGACAGACTTTTACCATGACAGAACTTAACTTGATTCTGACGAACCATAGTGACAGACGGATCATTGGTAAGAAGCACTAAAATATACAGGCAAAGTGAATTTGGCTAACGTTGGTTCTCGTGGGCCCCATTGTTATGATACATGTGAGGTGTTGTGACAAAATGAATCATGTCGTAAACCTCGTCATTTTGAGATATTCACAAAAATAGATAGAAAGTCAAAACTTTATAAAGATGAAATTTTTGTTGTTTTGGGAAGTTTTTTACTTCAATTTTATAATTACAAACCTACATATTTTGATTTACAATAAACATGATTTTAAACCAATTTTTGTAAAGGCTGTTTTTCAAAATCAATAGAAAAACAAGCAGGAAGTTAATAAAAAATTTAATTTTCCCAGCTTAGGTGGACCTTAAGAAGAAGTGGGAAGGGGTTTCTTCCGACCCCCAGGGTACAGGTCATATAAATCCATTGAAATCATAATCCAATGGTTGTGTAACAATTATCTGTTCAACGTTATTTTCAGATACTGTTGCAGTCAATATTTTACTCATTGTTGAAAACCTAACCTACTCCATGATTAAAGCAACTATGTATTTATTAGGCCCATAAAAAAATTAATATTAGTTTATCACCCTCGCGCGCATCACTTTTGTGGAAATCCCAATTTTTTTTTTTTAATCATTTTACTATTCAAAATGATTGTGCTTTTTTTTTTGTTGTAATCACTTGAAATGCTTTGGATTTTCTTAACATAAATTAATGTGATTGATCCTCGAGCTCACAACGATGTACACAGCCAGGAACAGACCTACAATGATCAATATTCGCTGCAGGCTGGTGCGCTGGTATCTGCATCATCTATGCTCACTCTAATCATTCGCCAAGTTGCCAATGACTACTGGAATTCTCAATTGGCTAAAATAAAAATGACCTCTTTCGCCGAATTGGCTAAATGAAAGTCCCAAGCAAATGTCCATTTTACTGCCATGTTTATTGGTTTTTATTCATTTTTAACAATTTGGCTAAAGAATTTCTAATCTGGCTAAAAAATTGGCAACCTTTAGCCTGTTTGGCTAAGAAAAAAATGACCCTAGAGTGAGCATAGATCGTAAAAATAATGTCTAAAATAATGATGGACATGACTTGAGATCTATAATATTGGAGGGTCGGTTTATGAAAAAAAAATAAATGAAAAACCTCCCACCCTCACAAGTTTTTATGCTTTGGTAGGGTGGTAAACCAATAATTATTTTTATGGGGCCTTAGCCATCTTAAAGTTATCCCAAAATTAAATATTGGTAGGAAATAAGGTTGTGTTTAATTGAAAGTAAAGGTATGCCTACCTACTAAAAGAAACTGAAGAAAAAGATACTGACCGACCAACACAATATGGTAAAACGTTACGGGTTTGTTAGGCCTAATTTAACAACAGGTGGATAATATTTAATTAGTTGAAATCACAAGTTAAGATAGAGTAAATATTAAAAGCATGGATACCAGGTGTTTATTAATCAATTTCTTCCAAACAAGTGTTGTGAATGGATGATGCAATGGAAGTTCATCAGATAATGCTGAAATCATAACAAGTGTTGTGATCGTGAATGATGCAATGGAAGCTCATCAAACAATGGCAGAGTATAATAATTGATTTAACATTGATTTTAACAACTATCTACTTTATTGAAACTGTGCAACTTCATCAATCTGGCAACATCAGCACTGTTGCTACATCTATAAATATTAATGAACCTATTCTAATTCACTTGATTATTAAAATCTATCAATCAGTTGGTCTACTAGTGTCCGGGTGATGATGTTTTTTCAGTTGAAGCCATGGGATTATTATAAATTATTCATTTTCATCAATGCTGTTAATTGTGTCTACAAGTTCTCTTTTAATAGATCCAGTTATATTTTGAATTAAAAAAAGGAAGTTTAAAGGAAGTTTAGATGGGCCCTATCAATCGCTTTCTCATGATGCAAAAATTTTATTTGCCTCAGGATTTTTATTTATTTTTTTTGTTTTGTTGACCAATAGCCCAGTTGGTATCACATCAGTGTTCTCCCAATTAAAAAAATTATAATGATAAATTGTCCAAAAAACATGATTGTCAAGCAGGGCTCGTGAGTTAATTTTGTCCCTACCAATACCCTAAATCAAGGAGTTATTATAGTAGACCTAAATTAAATATCTACATAATAAGCCTCTATTCATGCATTCTCTGTAATACTAACAGTAAAAGATGGCAAAAATATTTGAGAATCCAAAACTATCATAATTAGTTTCCATTATATTCAACATCAAACATTTAAACTGCACCGATTGGTTGAAAGAGCACCACGTGATTAAAAATATTCCTACTAA
>JAOTQE010053949.1:0-20360 GCA_025631205.1 Nesometra sesokonis
GAAATTCGACAAAATCTGTCTGAACCACCAACTTTTCGGTTAACAGCCGAACTCGCTAACCGATTGCGCCACAGAGATCCATGCATGTTATAAAGTTCGTTAACAATCCAGCTAAAGCCCATTTATATCAATGTTTGTAATTCGACAAAATCCTACTGGACGTCCCTGGGTTTGGTTTGAACAACCAACCTTTCGGTTAACAGCCGAACGCGATAACCGATTGCGCCACAGAGACCCTTGCATGTTATAGATTTCGTTAACAATCCAGCTAAAGCCCATTTATATAATTTTGTGAAATTAGACAAAATGTTACTGGACGTCCCTGTGTGGGCTTGAACCACCAACCTTTCGGTTAACAGCCAAACGCGCTAGCCGATTGCGCCACAGAAACCCTTGCATGTTATAGAATTCGTTAACAATCCATCTAAAGCCTATTTTTATATTCTTGTGAAATTAGACAAAATGTTACTGGACGTCCCTGTGTGGGCTTGAACCACCAACCTTTCGGTTAACAGCCGAACGCGCTAACCGATTGCTGCACTGAGCCCCTTGCATGTTATAGATTTCGTTAACAATCCAGCTAAAGCCCATTTATATCATCTTGTGAAATTAGACAAAATCCTATTGGACGTCCCTGGCCGGTAACTGATAACTGATTGCGCCACAGAGACCCTTGCATGTTATATAATAATAATAATAATAACTTTATTTCTAAACGGAAACTTGATTCACCATTATTGGTGTTTTTCACAAGGCCGTTTTTTGTTTTGTAATGTTGACAATGTTATAGTTCGTAAGCAGACCCGGATCGATTTGGCAGTTTTCACCCCGGGCCGTGAACGGGTGAGGTTCAGCTTAATGCATGGATCGAGGATAGCAAATAATGATTACAAACAACTCGATGAACAGAACAACTTCACTTCTTTATTTCGTAACTGTGCATAGCACAACAAGGAAAAGAAAAAGGAAAGAAAAGCCCTGAATTAGCTAGTCATCGTACTTAGAATATGTACATCTCTGGAACTAAATTGCTTCTAACTGTACACCAACAACTATAGTAAAAGAAGTTAAATGCATAAGTGTAAATTGTATAAACTAAACAGGCATCAGAACATCGTATAATAATACGATTACAGTTCTAGTAGTATAATAACAAACTGCTACTTACAATAACCACCAATAGCATTTCTTGCAAAGCAAAGATTACATCTTAATTCCTCAAACAGAACTCAATAACTTCTGCCGCGCCAACGCGAAGCTCGGTACTTATACTACCGAATCACCTATATGCAAAATAGCAATACAATGCAACGTTGCAGCGACGCTTACACCTAAATTTAAATACCGCGGAACACGCATTGATACGAAACCAAGCACTCCAAAAGTCGAAATTACTCATCCATGACACTAACATAGGCAATAGGATAGCTCCAGGCCTAGAGTAAACTTTGTTCCATGTTTTTGCTGTAATTATTTGCCGGATTGATTATTTAAAACTCATGCGCATCAGGCCTAGGCATTTGAGATTGTTGTATTCTGTTATTAAAATCCGAACTTTGTTGAATATCCTACTAGGAGGGAAGTCTAGACCTAGCTAGACCTGTTTACTTGAGTCCCAGATCCTTCATCAGAAGTCCTGGGAGATAGAGACCAAGCATACATGCTTATAAGTCCCTCGATGAAAAAAAAAAAAAAAACTTTAACTGAGATCCTCAATTCATTTTAAACCTGGTGGCACGAATAAAACATATCAAGATACAACGCCTTTCAATTAGCGAGGTTCTACACGAGGTAAGTTCCCAAACGATCCCGTAAAGAATCAAGTGATACTGGGTCTGGAAAATTAAGTTCATACAATGTACATTAAGATGATTATATGTGCTGTAACTATTTGTTTGACAAAACAAAAAAAAAGCTTTTAAAAGGATGAATTTGTTAGTAAATATAAAATCTTAAAACAAAATTCATAGATAGAATGAAGGAAAGAAAATGGATATGGAAGCCACTCCAGAATATACAGTGATTAAAAATCATTGTAAAATAATAAAACAAAAATTATGGTGTTTATCATCAGGTGTCAAGATCTCTGCCTCATGTTTCAAAAAGAAATTTTGTTTTAAGATTAAATATTTACAGTACTAACAAATTTAATTTCCTTTTAAAGTTTTTTTTTTTTTCAAACAAATAGTTACAGCGTATATTATCATCTTAAAGTACATAGTATAAACCATCATTAACATCTTTCAAACTATACTCTCCTATCGCTAAAGTCGAAGTTAAGTCTGGTCCCGGAACAATTCTACTGTCACCATAGAATAGGCTTTCTTCATCAGTGTTCCTATGATTGAATACGTCTTGTCGAGATCATGAAGGTAATTGTCCAGACCCAGTATCACTCGATTCTTTACAGGAACACACCTCGTGTACAACCTTGCTAGTGATGAAAGCCTCCATGCCCACTCTTGGTGTCCATTCAAAAATTTTTATTTAATTTTTTTTTATTTCAAGCTCATCCAACTGCGTAAATGGCAATTACAATTATATTATGCTTATAATTTAATACCCTTTTTACACTACCAAAAAATGTTACAACTAATAACAAATTTTATCTCCCAAGATTTTCCGAGATATTTATTCGTGTCACATACGCATTTACGAACCATGCAAAATCTCGTAGAGTAATACAAATAGTGTATTGAGGGTGTGCACTTCAGCCATGTCCCAGGGAAATCCCTGCCTAGTGCTAAACTCAGAAGATGCGGTAGTAGTACTGTAGTAGATAGAGGCCTAGACCCAGGCAGCTAAGCATCAACACAGCGTCATATTGGAGATACGGAGCTTGATTTTCTTTTAAACATTCCGTTGTACGAGATCATCTATACATTTTTTGTATTCTATAGTAACTGAAATAATATTTGTAGGTTTTCCATTGCTTGTATTCTTTTGTACGTGTACTCAAAAATCAAAACAACAGCGAGAACCACATCATACTGGAAAAAGTTCAGATCCCGGGCAGTACACATGCGCAGTCAACAGTTCGGAACATCTTGGAAGAAAAACAGGCCTCACGTTGGCCTGTTTTTATTCAGAGATAACTCAGGGGTCCCCTGTGAAATCTCGGAAAGTTTTACATATGCTTTCACACTCACTTAAACCTGGAAGCAGTTGGCGCAGCGGTGGCGTTTCGGGCTTCCAATCACGAGGTCGGTGGTTCGAAGCTCACTCAGTCAGCTGTTTGTGTTCCTAGGCAAAACACTTTCCACGTTGCCTCTCTCCACCCGGGAGTATAAGTGGGTACCTGGGAGGTACAAATGCCATATGCGCTGATTACAGCTGCAACATTATGGAATGAATTGTATTCCATAGGTGTTTGTCCAAATGACTGGGGTAATAATTGTGAAGCGCTTAAAGGCCTTGGCAATAAGCGCTATATAAATGTCACATATTATTATTATTATTAACTTGTTACAAGTTGTTAATATTTGCAAAATAGAAGTAGTGTGAAAAGGGTATAAGAGTCAATATGAGGCTAAGGCAGTGGTATTGTTTCTCATGGGAATAATTTTAGTGCTTTGGAATAAACCCAGGACAAATTAAAATAAGTTTCAAAGCAAATAAATTAGAACATGAAGGCAGTCAATATAACACATTTAATTAGGTAATACAATGCACCATTTCATAAATACGCAATTTTTATGATAGAGCCAAAGGTCATCGATATACGAGATACTTTTTAGTTGTACAGCATCCATAATTCATTGTCTGTTTTCCTTTGTGTTGCCCAGTCCTTTCCCTGAAAGTGAATTATTATAATTGCCTCAGTTTCTGTTACCCTCTGCGTCTTAACCAATTTCC
Source organism: Nesometra sesokonis (assembly GCA_025631205.1). Lineage (NCBI taxonomy): Eukaryota > Metazoa > Echinodermata > Crinoidea > Comatulida > Antedonidae > Nesometra > Nesometra sesokonis. The sequence goes on from JAOTQE010053949.1 coordinate 3,856, forward strand.
AACATTCATTGTTCTCCCAATGCACTTCAAGCATCATCTTACAATGATGCTTGGGACTTTCATCACATTTCTTGAAAGGTTGACCATGATGCTTGGAACATCTTCCTTGATTCTTGGAAATTGTCATTTGATGCCTTAAAGTTTATTTTTTAGTCTCAGAATGCTATTTAGGTAATTTAAATGCCTCATAATTTAAAGTATCCCGCATCACCCCCAACAATGATTTACTCATGTTTACCATCATGTTTGCTTATGCTGGGGAGAACAATGACATTTATACAACGTTGAGGTATGAGTTTTTCTGCCCTTAAATATGTGATTTTTGATAACATCATTGTTAGAAGATTTTATTTGTAATTATTTTCATTTTTTTCCAGATGGATGATGACTATGACTATGATGATTTAGATGTGTTAACATCGCTTTTGGGAGATGATGGAGAGAATCCCTATGATCAAAAACCAGACATTACTAAGTTAAACCCACAGAAACATGGACAATCAACACATGATTCAGCCAGGTCAGTCAACTCAGAGCATGAAACAAGTCAGTCTTCCTGTGAAGACAAATTTTCATCTTGGAAAGGAAGTCTGGAGCAGGGAAGTACTGGGAAAGTATCTTGCATGAAAAGAGGTAGCGGAAAAGAAAGTAGCAGTGATGAAGATAAATCAAAGGCTGACTTGCTTGGTAATTATTTGTGATGGAGTCATTCCATGTTCCATCCCCACCCCCACCCCCCCCCCCCCCCCCCCAGTCAAAAAAAAACAAAAAGGAACATTTTTAAATCATCAATTTTTTATTCTTATAAATCTTTTTGAGGTGTGACCTCACAACACCATATCTCAAGTTTTAGATTAATATGTACAGCAGATATGACTCATCTGAACTTGATTTTAAAAAAAGGATGAATGGCCACCGTAATTTGAACCTTGTCTTGTCTCAGGAACTATAGATCCATCCTTACAAATTTGGTATTGTGTCTTACGGGATTACCTGAATGATTAACGAATGGTACTGGGCCTGGACAGTAGCGTTCAGGCTCCATGACAATTCAATTCAATTCAAGGTTTATTCATATTGCTTTCGCAGTGCAAGCACTGAATTGGTACATTATTCACAATTGATATAAAAAACAAACATAAAAATGGCACATTAAACATACACTGTACATCATTTGAAAAATAAAATATATACAAAGTTGAGTAATTATAGGTTAAAATGCATACCAGTAAAAATTTAAGCAATTTAAAAGTGTTAAAAATGGCAATTTAAAAATTAAGGTACACATTAAAAATGGCACTTTTTGGCTTAACATATACAGATACAAAAAACGAAAATTGTTTTAAGTTACACATTAAAAATATAGCAATTTTAAAATAAATAGATTTAATTAAAAATATTTAAAAAGTTAAAGGAAGGAACATTAAAACTTTCAGCAGTATACAATTATAAACAAGACACCCATTCATAGAAGTACTGATGAAAGTCTAGCTAATGGTATCACTAATAGAGTGGCCTGAGACCAGACTCGGTACCATAGGTTAATCTTTCAGGAAATCCCTTACTGTGTGTGTGTGACATGGAATGACCCTTGGTTATTTTAACTATCAGCTCTAGATTGTACTCTTTTTCACAGCTTAAAATTATATATTTACAGAAGAGATGGAGAAAATGAAGGCACGAATGCTGGAACTTGAGTCGCAAATACAAATGAAAGAAGCAAGGAGTAATGAAAAACAGCAGGATCCCTTCTCAGAAGCAATGGATGCAGAAATTGAAAAGAAAAAAGAAGCAAAAAATAAAGCTAAGAAAATAAATAATTTGAAGAAGAGACGAATTGAAAATGACAGAATGACTAAACTGTCGGGTAAGTTTTTTTTATCATAATTGTTTTATTTTTAAATCAGTGTTTTGTACATTTCTAATTAAATCAGCCTTGGAAGCTTAGTAAAGCAGGTATGTTATTTTGTATCATAATTTTAAGATGTTTTACATTTTTAATAGTAATATTAACGCAAACCATTTCCAGAGTACAATGATCAAAGTTGCAGGGAAGGTTAGAGCTATATGTTGAAAAGATGATATTTTAGAGATGACTTAAATGTAGAGATAGAAGCTCATTTGGTGGTGAGACCTTGCATGTATACCAATAACTCAATTTTGGATTTTTTCTATCATGAGACTCATTTTGTGGTAAGACCTCACAGATGATAACTTGTCTGTTTTTATTTAAATAAGGTTTGACCTCTGAAGATTTATTTGGATGTGAAGATGATGATGACTGGGATCTTGGTGACAGTGACAATACCGATGACAACCCTGAATACACCAATACATGTGATTCAAATACAGAGACTCAGTCTGACCATAACCAGGAAAGTTCATTGTTTAACAAGAATAAAAAACGAAAGGCACATTCACCCAATACCAGTTCAGTATTACAGGAAAAAAGTAAGTGTAGTAATGTCATTAAATATGTGACCACTTTTTTTAGGACATCTAATTTGTGACCTCAACAATTGTAACACATGTATTGCGACTCGTCTATGCTTTCTTAAAATATGTTCTTGTATAAATAATTTGATTTCTCTTTTAATATAGTAGTAAATAATTTCTTGTGTTTAATAAAAAATAAAAATACTTAATTCACTTTTTGGACCATATCCGACGAACCTACATCAGACAATGTCTATAAGCTAGTAGTGAACGACCGGAATTCTTGTCTGCCGCCCTCTACTACAAGGAATTTTAGGATAAAGTAGCTGGTTGTAAATATTTTACGGTTTGTATGCACATTCTTTCCTACATGTGTTCATGTTATTGCTATCTACGTAAAGCGACAGCTTCGTTAGCAATATCTATCACTATACATAGATACAGCAATAACATGAATAGGGAAAAAAGGTGCATGTAATCTGTCAAATATTTACAACCAGCTCCTTTATATTACTTACAAACCAAAGATACACATAGTAAGAGCTAAAAAGCTGGGCCTAGCGGGAGCCCCATCGACATGCTTACCGCTGTAGCGTTACGGCGTGTTTGTCGTTTCATCAGGCTAGCTAAGATTCTCGCGATAAGTAGTTTTCCAAATAAAATCTTGAGCACACATTCAGCACTGTAATTATTCCATGCAGTAATTTCATAAAACTTTGAAAACTAAAATGATTTATAAATCATTATTCTGAAATTTTCAGATTCCTCCATATTACGAACGAATAAATGACCCTTGACACCTTAGAAAAATACAGATGTTTTTGGGAGGTATAGACGCTTTGGTAATCGCATTGGAAACACAGTAATTCATTGGGACGTGTTGAGTCGACTCACGGTGGAGTATAGGATTTAGCATTTGTCAACTATAGTCACCTGCAATTTTTGAAGGGTTAAGGATAAATAATTTTGTTTATCTTCACTCCACAGCGAGTCCTTACAAGTGTCGACTATGTGATATGCTGTTTAACAATTTTGATTCATTCAACTTGCACCAATTCCAACATCGCAAGGAACATTCATTTGAATGCAAGAAATGTGACAAGGTTTTCACTAGTAAACTGGCACTACACAGTCACTTGAGAACCCACGAAGGAAGTGCAGTGGATGAGAATAGTACACCAAAAAGAACATCATCAACTCAGAGTAAACTTAATGATTATTATCAACCAAAAGTTAACAGTGAATTGAATATGAATAACAAAAGAACTTCAGTGAATGATTCTAGCACCCTTAAAGGTCAAATGGCTGTCAAAAAGCGGAAAATAGAGGAAGAGGTCTTAGAAATAGATGCATTCTCACAAATAAGAATAGTGTAAGTATGTTTTGTTTAGACATCCTAAAAGCTCTGATTACCTAAATTTACCTACAGTTGAACCTCCCTGTCTGGACACCTTACGTAAGCGGACACTTCCCATAACGAACACTAATTCAAAGACCCGTTTGTTCTTCCTATCTAATCAGTGCATTTGGTACCTCAAGTAAGTGGACACCTCCCGTAAGCGGATGCGGACACTTTTTTCTGTATAACGAATATAAATTTCTGTAAAAATCATCCTTATACTGTAATAGCTGAGAACAAAATTACTGAGCCAATCTTAAAAAATGATAAAAACTATTTAAAAATGGTGTCTTTGAGAGGTCACTTGTGCTGAGAAGGCCGTGAAATGCGAGACATAAGGACGTACACATAATTTTACAACTTTGGCTCTCTATCAGCTGAATTCTCGTAAACGGACACCTGAAAGTGGACATCTGTCACGGACCTGAGAGTGTCCGCTTACGGGAGGTTTAACTGTAGTGTTGTTATTAAAAATCTCGAGAGCACCATCAGATATCTAACCTATATTTTGTAAAATTTATGTTGTGTCAACATAAATCTGTAATGCTGTTGAATGGCATGGGGCCAGTACTACCGGGCCTAAAATAAATCATTATTTAAAAATAATTGCCAATACTACACATACCCTCTTCATTTAACTTTGAGATATTTGCAACATTAAAACAAAGAAAGATCTCCATCAATATTTATGCTCTCTATATTTTAAACTGATATATTTGAACATTTTATGGTTTTTAAGATTTTACTGTAAAAAAACATAGGTGGGAAAAGCACAGCACACAGTGAAAGGGTTAAAAAATATGAATCTCAGATAATCTGCATGAAGGCAAGTTTTCTGCATAACAACTCGAGAAAGTACCATAGCAGGCGTGGACCCAAGAGACGGCCAACAGACCCGGCCCCTCCTTTTGACTTGCCAAAATAATTATTTTTGCACACTTTGGACCCCTAAAAGTGCACCAGAGAGCATTTCTAGAGAAAAATTTTCCCAGGCCCTAGGCGGGCCCTGGACCCGTGCCTATTTCCATAAGTTTACTGTTAAAATCTCAAACTTGTGTTTGTCCAAATTGACATCGGGGCCCCCTCTTTCGAGCTCCGCTAGATCCGCCCTAGCCTGTCTCACAGGCCTTACGGTCGGGTTTATTCACTTTTATTGCTTGATGCCTTTTGAGGCGCTATTGACATCCCATACTCACTTATTTTAGCTTAGCCGTAAGGACTCTTAAAATGATTCAAGCGTGACCATTCACAAGAGAGAAATGATGTTTTTGTCCCTCCGTATTTGGCATGTGGGTGGTTCGAAATAATGTTTACAGTAGTACAGTCGACAAACCAAAATGCTCCTTTTCTGAGTGAAAAATCTAAAAGCCTATGCACCACTTGAGAAACTACCAAACCAGAAATATACCTGAAAAGTATTCTCACAAATGTAATTTTGTCTTATTCTAATTTAAAAACTCAAGTTTTTATTTCTCGTCGCCTAGGCCTAGCAGGGATTTTCTTTTCTCTATGGGTAGACCCAAATCCATCTGCGCATGAAGGCCTTCGGTAATGCCAATCTGGTGTAAATTTCATTTCATTTTAAAAGGCCTTACGGCTAAACTAAAATAAGTGAGTATGGGACGTCAATAGCGCCTTAAAAGGAATCTAGCAATAAAAGTGAATAAACCTGACCGTAAGCCCTGTGAGACAAGCTAGATCCGCCCCTGTACTCATAATTAATTACTTTCTCAAAAGTTTGATTTCAAACCTAATTTTAAACTACTGTGTGACTCATTTTGCGGTGAGACCTTACAATTGCACCATGGTTTTAAAACGTTTTCTCTTCTGTAATTTTTTACAGGAACCCACTAGTGTCATCTTCAACATTCAAGCAATACATTGGTGATAGAAAGTTTATACGTATGTCAATAATGAAGAACTACCTTAATGGAGGTGAAATTGAGGGCAACTGGGTGACAAGTGGGGTAATAATCTCCAAAACACCACCCAAGACTAGCTCAAAGGTAAAACCTCTTTCTATAATTTTCATTGTCTACACTCACTCTATGGCCGATTTTTTCTTAGCCAATCTGGCTAAAGGTTGCCGATTTCTTTAGCCAAATTATAAATTGTTTAGCAAAATTTTTAAAAATGATAAAAACCGATAAAAGTTGGCTGCAAAATGGACAAATTTGGGAATTTCCGTTTAGCCAGTTTGGCGAAAGAGGTCATTTTTTTTTTAGCCAAATGAGAGTTCCAGTAGCCATTGGCTACTTGGAGAATGGTTAGAGTGAGCATAGATTGTGTTTATACTGCAGTATTAAAATTGTGATTTTTTTATTAAAGCATCTCTCCATTTAGTGTTTATTATTATAACTGTCAGTCTGTAATGCATATAAATGTCACATATTATTATTATTATTGTTAATGTTATTGTTGTTGTTGTTGTCGTCGTCAACGTCGCCGCCGCCGTCGCTCTTTATAGTACAATATGACATTTAAATTTACTGGGTGTCATTTTAAGATATGAAGACCAAAAAGTGAAGACATTAAATGTATTAATTAATTAATTTATTTAATTGAAACCATATATTAATAAACATTTTACTGCCTGAATGTTCAAATTGTTGTGTATGCCCAAACTTTGAGAAATTTTGCGATGTGATGGTTTTGTAGACAAAACTAGAGACAGTTGAATCCATAGGCGAAGGGTATAAAATGGCTTATATTTTCCTAAAAATCCGGAGATAGAAGTTAAACAAAAATGGCCATCCTGGTTTTTCGATATTTTTCATGGGTCAGGATTTAGCAACAGATATTTTTTACCCCCATTACTATTATCTATTATTAAAGATACCACTCCCCTAATCTCATAGTGACATGATTTAGGTCTCAATCTGTGGGTTGTGAGATTTATTGCTGATGATAAATGAAATGAACCGTTAGATTTTGACTTAAAGTAGCTTTAATACCTAAATAAAATTAATGAACACTTAACTCTCTTACAATAACTTAAATGGCAACTAAATCATAAATCAAAAAGAAATCAAGAAAGATAATTTTACTCCAAGTCAGTCAAGACAAATACTACACCAGGTCAAGGTCATTAATTTATCTTCAGTTGAACTTATCCAAGTAACATTTAAAATTGTTTTTATAAGTGATTGACAAGAAAAAAAACTTAATTTACCATCTATTTAAAGGGGAATTATCCCCCTCTGATGTGAGGACTATGCAACATTGCTGTATAAAGAAGCTTATGTTTAAAAATGGTTTGGTTTAAAAATAGACCCACCACCAATTTTGGGGTTGGGTTCAGGTGATCACATTTTAATCATAATAAACCTTATGTGCATCCCTGTATGGCGATATTGGTGTGCAGTGTTTTCAAGTATGGTTTTAGCTATCAAATTTACCAGTAAAAATTACAATTTACGAGTAAAAATTTTGTTTATTGAAAAATAATATAATAAAAAATATATGAGAATCAAAATTATATATTATTATTATATAATTTTGATTCTCATATATTTTTTCCTTTGCTCTTAAGTATTACAAAGAATTCAGGAATGCTCATAATAGAAGCCTATAGTTATGTAGATATTTTGAGTAGGGCCAAAACCAACCCAAAAGCCATATGCCTGACAAGTCATGTTTTTTGGACAATTTACCAGTATATTTTTTTCAACTGGGAGAACACTGGGGGTGACAAAATTTAACCAAAACCACAATATCTAGAGATGGGATTTCCACTGCTGAAACCCAGCCTAGTCATTACTACATAAGGCTTTTTTTGGCCAAGACCAACTGACCCACAATTATGAAATCAGTGTTGGCCTTCTTTTACCCTAAATGTTCCTGATTTTTTAACTATAAATACATGAATTTATTCAGAAAATAAGAAATATATGAAAGTATTTAAGGTATTTTTAAGAAATACATAAAAGTTTAATTTAATTTAACGATAACAAATTAGAAAGGTCGAATATATACTTTTTGAAGTTTTGCATGGTGAGATGCCAATAAATATATATAATAAGATTTGGGGTACACCACGTATAGTTATTGAGCAACAAGACTTTTCGATCAGTATACAGTCGAACCTTCATGTGGGGACACATCTCGTAAGTAGACACCTCCCATAACGACCACTCATTCAAAAGCCTGTTTGTTCTTCCTATCTAATCAGTGTCACTTTTAAGCAGCCACCATTCATAAGCAGACACTTTTTCTGGACTTGAAGGTGTCTGCTTACGAGACCTTCAACTGTATTTCAATTGTCTATGGGAGTAAGAAAGTCTCAACCAATCTTGAGGAAATCAAAGTTTATTGATCAAAACATCGAGTAGATCAAGAACTGTGTCCTTGCACCTTGAACTCACTACCCAAATATGGTGGTGTTAGATTTTTCAAATTCAACCGGAGTAAATTAGTAATGTCTCTGCCAACAAGAAGATATTCTCATTCCTTTGGTCTCAGTCGAAAGCTACATAAAGGCCCTTTCAACCCTCTAAAAAAGATAGTCTTATGTATTTTGAATAATAGCTTTGTGCCTAATAGAAATCAGAATGGGCAAAGTTGCTTATGTGGGGGAGGTAGACACAGTGCATGGGAGTTAAAATGCATAGTACATATTTTATATATCTTTTAGGAAAGTTTGATGTGAAATTCAAATATGACAAAAACATAAGCGTATGAACAATTGCGAAGATAGCATGTAAGATACAGATCTTACAGCAAACTTATATTTGTTTTCTTTGAAAGTAAATTTTTTTCAATCCTAAACTGCTTCTACTTCACCCTACCCAATTTTTATCAGCGTATTTGAATTCTTCATAAAATTATATTTCAGAAGGTATACTTAAGTATATGTGGGGTTAATAATTATCAAATTATGCTAACTTGAAGCACTACAGGTGTTTTTTTGGCACTTCAATTCAAGACCTCTCTTTGAGAGCGATGAAAGGATTCTTGGCATGTGCGTACTGCATGCAGTTCGGCAATGAATTGCTTAAAAATAGTTACAAAAGAAAAATATTGAATTCTTCAACTATTAGGGACGTATGATGTACGTAACTCATGAAGTTTTGGAATGATTCTATTTTTGATTGGTGGTACGAAACTGCAGTGCCGATTTTTGTAAAACCATGCAATGTATTACCGCTATGGGTAGCATGTGACGCATGGTATTACGTGGTGTACCACAAACTTTAGGATTTACAAATAAATACATATATATTAGTATAAAATATAATATAAAATTGTAAATTCCAAAAAATTATAATGTATCCAAAATAATTCCTCTCTCCGTCCACAAACTGGTGATACCCTGATTTTTGTGCCAACATTTCAGTTGAATTACCAGATCCAAAATCAAATCATTCAATTATTTAATAATTAATGTGACAAATTTTGCATCTATGTTTCACACTGGACCGGAGGATCAATGAATTACATCGAGGATTTAAAATGATGTATGTTTAGTACTTTGTCTGTAAAATAGATGTCTTCCCCCTTAAAATTTAAAAATGGGCAGATCATTTTTTAAGTAAACCATTTCACATTTAAATATAGACTGAAAGTTTGAAAGCAAATTTATCATATGATTGATTATTTCTAATTTTGGGCTTTTTATAACAAATTGCTCAGTTTCTAAAGATAACCGTAGAATGTTTATTATCGTAAAGTGCCAATTTGTAAAGCATGCTGAACCATAGGTTAAAAATTATTAATGAGGGTTTTACTGTATATCTTCGTTTTCTCATAGAAATACCACGAAATTGAAACAAATTGATTATGGTTTAAAGTAGAACTAAGCTTTAATATGATAAAATTCATTATTTTACCATGGCAGAAGATTCCATTTTTTATTCAAAATAGTTAAAGCCAAATTTGCTATGCTGTTATAATAGCAATTAGATTTGCACATTTTAACATTAATAATGTCCCTTAGGCCTAAAAATTGTTCTTTATCACTTTGTAAACATTTCAATGAAGGAGCGGGTTTTAATGAAGCATTAAAAAAATTATCCTGTTTGAAAAATATTTAAAGATGAGGGTATAATTGATTTATATACCATAGCCATTACAAGTAATTTAATTTAAAATAGGTACAGAAGCCAGAATTTGAATGAATACATAAAAGTGCATGTCGTATATTATGGGAAACAAATTTGTTTCATATGAACACGCTCTGAGTAGGCCTATATGTAATCTTGTCTTTCGAAGAGGAGAGTGGCATATTGTCTTAAGTTTGCCAAGGGTTTGACATCCACATCACATTCTTATGACCTTATTCCCCAAAATGTTATCAAAGCCATAGCAGAAATCTCTGCAATAATAGTAAAATCACACAAATTGAATGCAAAAACTAATTCGTTAACAGACCAATCCCATACTATATCCGATTACTCAATAACTTAGAATTTATTCCCATTTTGTAACTTGAATGTGCCACCCTCTCCTCTGACTAGTGCTGTTGATGAACCATGGTTCATTTATTTAGTCATGGTTAAAGTGTATACCGGATTATATTGTATTTTAATGTTTTTATAGTAATTTTTTAATATTTTTTGATTTGTTTGTAATATTAAAAGCAATTTGACCTATGGGCCATCATTTGTAATATGGGTTGTGCCATAGTTTTGATAATAAAAGTACAGAATGAATGAGAATGAATGTCATGGAAGTCATACGTCACCCCCCCCCCCCCTTTAGCTGCAACATCTCAATATTAAAGTGTATGTTTTTTTCTTCAGGGAAAATACTAGATTTGTTCTGCTCAACTCTGATGCCAGACTGGATATCTGGAGACATTGGCTGCTATTAGCTCTCCCCAAAATTTCGAAAGGAACAAATTGGCAATTCCTGCATTTTACAAATGTGATGTACTGACATTTACTTATGTTTTTTTAAGGGAAAGGTATTCAGCATTTGGAAAATGTGTGACCTTAGGAACTGTAATGAGGCTGTTGCATTGTTCCTATTTGGAAAAGTGCATGAGGAACTGTGGAAAACGAAAGAGGGCAGTGTAGTTGGCATTCTGAATGCGTCCGTTCTACCCCAACGTGAAAAGGTAATTTATTATCGGTATAGACAGAAAGGTAATTTTGATTTATCGTGTGATTTGACACACCAAGTATCTAAACAAGTTTGAAAAAAATAACACTGTTAACATGGTAGATAATGGTAGTGACAAGGTAGATATAGGTAATTAACAGGGTTAACCCTATAAAAAACTACCATATCAAGAGATACTACCGAGGATGGTCAGCAGTGCTCTACAAGTATACATAGGAAAATACAGCCATGGTTTAGAATAAACCTTAAGACATTAATAACAACAGTCAGGGTAATTATATACTACCTTCCTATGTAGTTCTCTGTGGTGCTAGGTAGATCTTCCTAGTAATTTAACATGGTAGATCAACCTAGTCCGAGGGTTTATTCTTTTATTAAAAAAAATATCAAATAGGTAGCCAAGCTGAATTGTTTTGATATTTACAGGTTCTCGGACAATATTAAAACTGATAAAAAATTGCACAATATTAAAAATATATATGACAAAGTACAGTAAAAACAGTTAACAATATCCAGAGTGGTTAAAACTTGTAGAATTACACAGATACTTGAAAAAAAGAAAAAAAATCAGTTCCATTAAAAACGGGGAAATATTTTAAAAAAAAGAAAAAAAGAAACTTATTATACCCTGTTCCACTGCTGATCAGGCCAGCTCAATCATTCCCGATCACTGGTGTTATTTTTTTCAAAGGGTAGTATGATTGATAAGACCGTAATTAATCTAGCTTAGTAATTATATACTACCTTACTAGGTAGTTCTCTGTGATGCTAAGTAGATCTTCCTAGTAATTTAACATGGTAGATCAACCTAGTGATTTTTTTTAATGGCTAGATAGTGAACTTCGATAGAATACATAGCCCCAAGGTGCAATTCCATGGAAGGGCATACTATTGAACAGTAGCGGCGCCAGGAATTCCCCGACAGCAAGGCAAAGCCCCCGACAGGGGGAATCCCCGACGAGTTTCATTTTGAGATGGGCGTGGTCCCCGGCTTTCAGTCTGACGAGCAAAAAAAAAAAAGACGTTGTTTGCCGTATTTTGTGTGCTTTCTAGCCTGTATTGGTGTTGGAGCTTCAACTGTCCCTTGCTGTTACCATACAAAACCCCCTACGAAACATTAATTTTCTCCTCGAAGGGGGGGGGGGGGGGCTGTAGTCCCCCAGCCCCCCTGTAGCGCCACCACTGCTATTGAAGGACATGTCCAGAATCCAACCAATCAAATCATATTACATTTTAACGCTGTTGCTATGTTAAAATTGCACCCCCTATTTTTCATAAAAGTTTCAACTTTATCAATAAATTTAATCCAAATATAAAGACATTAGCAACATAAAATATATGTCACATATGTCAGTAATTTTTATGACAAACAAATGTTAAAAATACAATAATCAATTATTATTATTATTGAGTTATTGGTACATTCTAATGAATAAGCTGTATTCTACACTTTAAATGACATTCATTGAATAAGTAGATCACAAGATATGAGCATTTGGAGTTTATGTTCAACATAATAATTTAGAAAACTATAAACATCATGAAAACTGACCTAAATATTATATTATAACGAAATCTTGACTTAGACCTAGATTTTGGTGGTTATCGCAATTGGTCACCTCCCTGATCTCAACTATGATGCAACTAATTTTGTGGTGAGATCTCATAAATATCCTTTATTCATAGATTTATTATTTACGGCTAGATGGTGAACAGAATACATAGCCCCATAGTGCAGTTCCATGTATGCGCCTACTATTTTGGAATCCCACCAATCAAATCTTGTTATGTTCTAACGCTGTTGCTATGTCAAAATTGGGCATGTGCAGTCTTTCATAGAAGTTTCAAATTTATCAATAAATGAAAGTAAATTTAATCCAAATCCAGACATTGACAACATAAAATATATGTAGCATATGTAAATAATTTATATAACCAAAGAATGTTAAAAATACAACAATTATAAATCAGACTATTATTTAACTTGCATATTTTTGCCGTAGCCTGACAAAATCAAAATAGTACATAGGACTGGAATTCTACAGTGTTAAGTTCACTATCTAGCCATAAATAATAAATTTATGACTTTATTATATTTTATAGGACTCTGGTGAAATTAGTATTACAGTTGATAACTATCAAAAGCTCCTGATACTTGGAAAATCAAAGGATTTAAGTTATTGTAAAACAAAGAAGAAAAATGGACAACCTTGTGGAAACTTTATTAACAAGTAAGAAACATTTTATATTTACTATAGGCCTACCATAATCATGTAAATAGGAAAATTTTTTGGATAAGTGCCCCCCTCTTGAATAAGGCACTAAACATAACGTTTTTTGTGCCCTTAAACACTCATCTTAACACTTAAAAAATCAGGGCAACTATAGTCGACAAATGCAAATTCCTATGCTCCACCGCAGGCGACCTGAGTCGACTCACCACATCCCAAAGCGATGCTGCGTTTCCAATGCTATTTCCAATGCATCTGTACCTCCCAGAAATGTCTGGATTTTTCTAACGTGTCATGGGTCAATTATTCGTTCGTAATATGAAGGAATCTGTCAACGTTCTTTTTTGAAAAGTTTCAGATTTATAATTTATAAATCATTTTAGTTTTCAAAATTTTATGAAATTCCTGCATGGGATAATTACGGTGGTGAATGCACGCTTGAGATTTTATTTGGAAAATGATTTATCGCGACAATCTTATCTAGCCCAATGGAACGACAAACACACCGTTACGCTACAGCAATGAGCAGGTCGACGGGGCTTCCGCTGGACTAAGTTTTTGCGTTGTGTATTCTAGGATTTTATTAGAGGATTTAGCCTATATGCATCGCTGGTTTTGTAAGTAAGTAAGTAAGTATCTTGAATTTATATATCAGTCTATTTATATTTGTTCATTTTATTTTTACTATTTTAAAAGTTTTGGACAAATATTTTTAATATTTGTATTTCCCAATGCTATTTTTGTAACCTACCGTTTTGCTAAGCCCAGTTCAACTTGTTTTCGTTAATTTAGTTTTAAAAAAAATTATTAATTCCCAGGAAGATCCTAAAATTATATACTATATATTAGTCGAAAGCCCATTTTAAAATGGACCTTTGTTTTTCGAAAAAAAATTAATGCAGAGAAAAGTATTCAAAAATGCTTGGGAAGTTAGGCCTATCAGAAAACCTAAAAATGTGCGGGAATTTCAAAATTAATCTGTGATGGTTTTCCATTGGTTTTTCCATTGGTTTTCCATTTTTTTTGTTTTATAACACCATAATCCCTTCATTATCCCTCAATACGATTCCTGTTCAAATAAGCATCTCTTGAAAAAATGTTAACAAATTGGTTAGAACACGGGTGCTTATTTGCGCGAGTATGGTGATTTTCAAGTATTGTTTCATTATTCAAATCAAATCAAACGTCAATTCTCTTTAAATGTCAGATTTTGGTTAATTAATAAGAAAGATGATTGTTATTGATAAGAAATTAAAATAATTGAAATAGTTTGGTTCCATTAAAAAAAAATAGAAATTCAATTTCATAATATTGAACATTGGTTGAAGATGACTGAAGTCACTTTCTTCAGATAATGTTCTTGTTGTAGTGAGCCCTCTATAGTTTATCCCAAAACTTGGCATTTTGTCATAATACTATAATGTTCTGAATCTATAGAGATTCAACACACTTAATGCTTTCAATAAATCACTCTAGTCTGTTTGACAAACTTGATTGTTATGAGGATAACTGAAATTAAAACCACTAGGTTTAAAACAGTAAATAAATGTAGATTACATGATGATAAATATAAAAAAATAAGTTTTTAGTAAATAATAATAATAATAAGAGCTATTGGTAATGACTCAAAGTTCTGAAGGAGATCATTGGCAATTTTGCAAGTCATTACAGAATCAACCGAGAGTTGTTAATACAAGGTATTAGATCAAGGTATTACAAGGATTTAAAATGTTGCATTTACAAGTATACTTACACAAAGCTGATGTCAAATATAATAATTAAGTCAGATTCACTAGATACCTGAACAAATCCTTTTTAATCCTTAATCTAATCTAACTGATAAAATAAATATAATACACAGGCTCAAGTCCCAAGTTTAAAAGTTAAAAGTTCTGGAAAGAATCCAAAATAGGTCAGCCCACTGTATTTTTGGCAGATGGATCAGATCTTATTTGTAGATTTTCAAAATTGACAGCATGAAGTACATGAATTGATTTTAATTCTTTTTTTTAAATTATTTGGAAAATTTGATTGGATTCTTGAGAGTATTTTTGCTATGTACTCAGATTGCTGAAATCTACTCAGCTATTCATGGATCCAGCAAATTTGCTGTGAAGTAGCTCGCAATGGACTAGCATCCCATATAGTAACCTCTAAAGCCGCCCTAACATTTACACAATTTTTCCCCGTAGTTCCACACACTTCCGTTTGTCAATGATTGAAGTTTTTGGGAATGAGTGGGAGGAGGATGTGAAGAGTGGAGGGGAGTGTCATAAAGAAAATTTTAAAATATGTTTAAAATGTTGGCATGTATCAATGTTTGTGTAATGTAATGTAGTGTAATTGTATTTATATTTTTAATTCAAGTCAATTTATATAGTGCTTAATACAGACAAGAAAAAGTTTCAAAACGCTGTGAAAAAAAAGCAAGAATAAAAAAATAGCACAGGGAATCAAATATATGAGTCTTTAAACTAGTTTGAAAAATGCTCACAAAAGAAGACTGACGAATGGAATCAGGCAATGTGTTCCAAAGTTTAGGAGCTGTAGCAGCAAAAATGCTCTACCACCATATGTTTTAAGATGACTGGGAAGGATGAACAAAACTGAGGAATTGGTTATCCATCTTAGATATCATTTGCAAGATGTAGACCTAACCCTTTGAAAAAAATAACACTCTCCAACTACAGTAGGTGGGTCTTGTTACATTACTAGGAAGATCTACGTAGCAGCACAGTAGTGTTATTGGCACCTTATTAAGTGATTGTTGTGATGTCAGTCTTAATTAGTCTGAATGTCTATTAATGACTGTATTTTCCTATGTAATGTTAGGGTATTTCTGACAGTATATCATTGGTAGTCTCCCTTGAGAGGGGAGCTGACCTTTTGTTAATTGAAAAGTTTATGGGTTCTGGTCATAATAGGATAATAATGTTAATGTTATGTGCGAATGGTAGTTTTTATAGGGTTTCCTGTTAACTACCTAGATCTACCGTTTCACTACCATTATCTACCATATTAACCCTAGTTGGAGGGTGTTATTTTTTTCCACAACGAAGTATCAATTAGAGATGTACAAATACTTGCTTGAATCATACATGGATTGCGTGAATTCAGCGCAAACAGTGCCAATGGTGTGTGTGTTAATGCATGTATGCCTTTGAAATCAACTACGCAAGTCTTATAACTCGGTGTTCTCCCGACGCCGGTTTAGCCGTCAAATTTACCGGTTAAAATTTATGCCCGACCGGGTAAAATTTTCAAGGTTAAAAAATTACTACTACTAGGCCTAGGCCTTGCCTAGGCCCAGCTTACAGAGCATCACAAATTTTTTGGCCTAAAAGCTTAAGACTAAGCCTGGAAAGAATTTTGATGCA
>JAOTQE010053960.1:0-20358 GCA_025631205.1 Nesometra sesokonis
CCTTATGCAGCGCCCTCAACAGTTAGCTGCTGAACTAAAAAATAATAATTTAAAAACGTAACTTTCCTTCTTTCCAGGTACATAAACCTTTTTAAGTGACACGATATACATATACATTTAGGCCCACAGATACAAACACACACGCATATATATATATATTCAATTATTCAAGTGCTTATTTGGCTTATTTTCGGAGAGATAATATTTACATGAATTATAACTCACCTATGCATACTGCTAGCGTCAAGGGGTTGTCTATGAATTGTTTTTTTTTTGTATGGGAACATTCACAAAATAAATAAAGTGAAATAATTAAAGTAAACCAAACGATTGGTGAACCACTGTTCAGAACTGAGACGATGTCCATTTCTAATCTGGTAATTTTAGGTCAAAAATAAGTAAACTTATTTAAGAAAAAAATGATGCTGACATATGATCTTTCAAATGACAAGCGGAATTTAATAGCCCCAAACTCGATTTATACTGCCTACCCGTCAAGACACTTCACGTCGTAATCTCTCGATATGACGACTATAAAATAATCTAATGACAGATAATTTTGAAGTGTTGTAGAGAATCTGGAGTTTCATGTCGTTGTGTTTATCCATGATAATATAAATATTATTTAAGTACGATGTGTATGCGGATTAATCCCAACATTACTCTCATCGTAAACCAAAGAGAAGTCGTTTCTTAACTTTCAGAGTGCAATTCAAACTCTGTTAGCAGTTGTCATATCAAATGATTCGTCAAGTTAAACCACTCCATCTCGATAGGTATATGGTAACTCTATATGAAGAGTAATATGTTAAATTCGAAATAATATTTTCATTGATTGATCGAGGTAATAGAGAAGCTTGTAGTTGTCGTTAGTACCGTTTAGATATTATTAAATTAGTCGTAGTACATTAAACAATTTGCAGTAGTAGTAGTAGTAGTAGTAGTAGTAGTAGACAGTAGTGGTGGTAGCAGCAGCATCGTCGTCTTCGTCGTCGTCGTCGTCGACGTCCTCGTCGTCATGGTCATCATCATCATCATCATCATCATCATCATCAGCAGCAGCAGCAGCAGCAGCGGGAGTAGTAGTGGGAGTAGTAGTAGTAATAGTAGGCCTAATATTAGTAGGGCTTAGTTGTAGTAGTACTGTAGTAGTAGTAGTATTAGTAGCAGCAGCAGCAGCAAAATCAGTAGCAGGGGCAGTTAAACATGAACAAATTCTCAACTTAGATCTGTTAATGAAAGCCAAATATATATTAATATTATCAAAACAGATACGGTTTCTTTGTTTTAACTTCTAATTTTTATGATCCGCTTTCTAAAAAAACGAAATATAAATTTCAAAAATTTAAGCCATTACATAGAGTTAAACACAGCCTAATTTTGATAGGTTATAAACGTCTCTCAGATTTGATTATATTGTACTATACTATGCATTTCATTGTACTTTTGGGATAACATAAGTTTTGATTTGCGACACGAGTCTAGCTTGAAGCAACTATGGTTATTAGGCTGAGGTCTATTCATTATTGTAAGTAAGCAAGCGAACAAGTGTTATTTATTGTTTTATCAGACCAATAAAAAAAAAAAAAACAAAAACACAATCTAACATGAAGACATTGGAAAAATAACAATAAACATCATTCCTCTTAAAACTGTGTTCCAGATTATTTTAAATTTGTATCGACAAAAAAAAAAAGAAAACAAGCATAATAATCCCAAATTATTTCCGACAACCTGCAAGTGTGTTTATTTATAACCTGCATTATAAGATAGGCCCATTGACGATAACGTACCATTCGGATACTAATAAAAACATGGTATTTAGTGTTTTATACATGAAATGTTACATATGCTCGAAGAAAAAAAACAAAAATGAGATCTTCTCAATGTATATAGAAACGCAAATTTTACGATTATCGCCACAGACCAGCAATATGAAATGGCATAATTGCAATATAATGGAGACACTGTCGCCTATAGGCATTCAAGTAAAACTGTCGGTAGCGTATATATAACATGGATGAGATACGCATTTTTTATTCAGGCCAACTGCAAAAAAATAGCCACATTAATGGCACCGCAATTATGAAAAATATTAGCGTATTTTTATTTGCATAATATTGCCTTTTTATTCGTCAAACCCCTGTCCCTTGGAACGTGACAACATCTCTTATTATTCATCATTAGCATATTTTATATTTGAAATTACAGACTTGTCATAAACATCATCCATTTAAACGAGGCACACACAATATCATTTGATAAAAATTGAAGATTGAGGAGGCGTTTGTTTTTGAGATTTACCAAAATGCTCATGTTGAACTTTTTTGGTAGTAGCAGAGGCAAAATAGCGGCTGTCAGTTACAATAAATATTGCTGTTAGTAATTTATGCTGCTTATTTGAAATCGATGGAAATGAACGACGGCCATTATGAACAGATTTAACAACCTCCCTGGTTGGCTATTTATATTTTATAAAGGGGAGACCGGAAAACTGTGAACAATAAATGTAAACTCCCGACTTTTCCAGGGACGTTAAGAATACCTTTACGATAAATACCCGGATATGTGTATGCCACCACTGCTACATTTCATGAAGGTAGTTTCGTATAAGAAAATACAACATGATTGAACTTGGGATTATTTAGGTTTATTAGTATTTAAGATTATTATTTAAAAGAGATGTTTAATTTGGCAGCACAGTAAGCATGGGCTTAATTTCGAATACAGTACCTATAAAACAGAGATAATACAAACAATTATATCTGCTCTCAGAGGGCTTCTGCAACGGCTGATGTATTTTGAGTTTGTGGGGTGGGGACGTTATGCTCCTGCGCCAGATGGCATGTCCCTAATATATTTTGGCAAGTAAAAAAATAGTCATTGCGCTCGAATCGCGTCTTGGGCTCACTAATTTATGACCTGATGTACGTAGTATTTAAGCAACCAGGGAACACAGTTTGCTGGGTTAACCAAATGGTTTACGAAAAAATAACCTATATTTTGCATTACAGTCAGTTTTTGTTTGACAAAACCTCAATTTTGTCTGACGAAACCTCAATTTTGTCTTTCATTTAGGTTTGACAAACCACATTGCCTTACAGTCAATTTAGTTTGACAAAACCTCAATTTTGCATTACAGTCAACTTTGTTTGACAAAACATTTATTTTGTCCTTCATTTTGGTTTGGCAAAACCTCATTGCCTTACAGTCAGTTTATGTTTGAAAAAAACCCCAAATTTGTCTTACAGTCAGGTTTGTCTTACATTCAGTTTCAGAGCTACATTTCCCTACATTTATTTAATTTATTTAAATGTACTTCGTATTGTGTAGTTGGCTATTTAACATAGCCGACTATTAGTCAAACTCGTGTCTATTAATCGGAAAAGGCGGCAAACATACCGACTTACATTGCTGGATATGGTTATCCTTTCTAATGGTCAAGTTAACTTAGTTAGCTTTATTTTTATTACTAAGACGTTACTAAAACCTGGACAACGATCTTAAAATGGTAATATAGAAAAAAATACAAGTTTAAGAAGAACATTATTGACTTCAATAATAAACAAAAAAGTGGTATAAAGATAATAATATATAATATGTATATACAATGACTTAAGTAATATGTGAAAATAAATGGGAGAAGGAAATTATACTAGAAACGAAAATCTTGTATAAGGAAAGCCTAAAAGAACAAAATGGAACAAAACATCATTCAGAGACAGCACAGCACTTTAGGAAACAGAATACAAGACAGAATAAAATGTAGTAAAACAGCATTGTGAGTTCACACAGAAGGGAACATAAAAGAAATAAGACTTGTATGAACTAAGAGTGCTGATACAATGATAGAATATGTTTTTTTGTTGATGATAAAGAGATCAGTGAGGTATGTTGTTCCATTAGGACCTGCAAAATTTCAATTTCAATTGTTGTTTATTACAGGTATAATGGCGTCAGTAACACAGGCTAGCTCAGTATTCGATGACAATTACACCTATGATGAGAGAAGCTCAATAGTGTTCGCGACAGCTGACTACAAAGATCCTCTTCCACTACACACCATCTTATTAAAATCCATATCTATTGCTATCCTTATTATTCTGACAGTGTTCGGAAACACCGTTGTTATCACCATTATCGTCAAAAACAAGCAGCTACGAGGAACCACATATTACTACCTACTGAACCTGGCCATTGCAGACATTATCATCGCCGTTTTCACCGAATGGACATTTCTTATTCACGAGCTTAAACGATATTGGATTTTTGGAAACATTATGTGCAAATTGTCAACTGTGTGCCAAGGTTTGTATACAAAATAGCTAAGGTTAAGCCTATATGAGGCGTGACACGGCAAAACCACCAAGTTGTAGCCAAAATGAAAAAAAAATAGTTATTGTTAAAACTATTTTATACTTTCACAAGCTTTAAAATGAGGGATAAATCTTGAAAATCAGACATCTAGAACTGAAATTATTGGACAAAATATACACAAATTTCCTTTGTATTTGTTTATATTTTCTGTTGTTTGCATAATTCTCAATAACTTTCTGCGCCACAACTTGGTGGCTTTTTCCTGACTGGCCCCATATACGAAATAACTTAACTTTTTCTACTGTTAAAAAATCATTTAAAATGATTTTGAGTTTTTTAAAGCACGTAATTGTGCCTAATACAAATCCTGTTTTGATATCAAGGTGATCCACATACAATCGAAATCATCGACGACAATGACAATGATAAGGGTTTGATGGGAAATGGAAAAATATGTAGACCTACTGAAACGTGTCATTGTAATAGCAGCAATCACGATAATGAGCCATCATAGGCCTATAGGGAACATTGCATAAACTTTCTGAAAAATGATAACTCTTAATTTTAAATTTTAATCGGATGAGAATAGGTTTAAAAAGTAGTAACCTAATGATTTGGAAAATTATCAATCGTTATCCAAACTTGTTCCACTTACAATTCGTTAAGCCGGACACTCACTGCGTCGTGCGAGGTCGCACGACTAAACTGTCACTCCCTGTGTGTGGTTGCCACACGCCATGACAGTCTTCTACTCGTCGGTTTTTTAGTGATTTCCCCGTTAAATCACTTAAAAAAACCGTCGGCCGACGAGTAGAAGACTGTCATCGCCTCTGACAACCACACACACATAGAGGGGCGACGGTTTAGTCGTGCAACAGTCTTACGACGGTCGCACGACACAACGAGTGCCCGCCTTTACACAAAATACGAAGACGCAAACTTCTACGCGCGCGTACAGAACGCTGCGCGCAGTAATTAAAGTCAGGACGCTTCATATGTTTATCATTGCACTTGCACGTTTTGCGTTTATTCACGCGCATTTTTGAAGATTGTGTTCATGTGATGTCCAAGGGCAATTCATAAGCTTGTTTGATTTTTTTATCATTTTTTAGGAATCTCGATACACGTGAGCATTCTTACATTGACGATCATCGCTATAGACAGATACCTAGCTATCGTATTCCCGCTAAAATCACGTGTGACGTCACGGAATGGTGGCGCAGGAGCCTTTATTCTAGCAGTGTGGTTGATTGCAATCGGTGTAAATATACCGCTTATGTTAAATACGGCTTACTTCGAGTGGATTTGGCCAGATGGTCATTTCAGAGCGTACTGTTACGAAAATTGGTCTAGCAACAAAGCATCTGCTATTTACACGACGGTCTTGTTCGTAGTTATTTACATAGCCCCCATGTCTCTAATGATATTTGTCTACTTGACGATAGCGACAAAACTGCTTATCTCTAGAGCTCCGGGAGAGCGAATTGAGTCTACGGTATCGAGTCAAGAACGAACAAAACGAAAGGTAATCGTTAATATAATATCATCCTATGTAATGATTCTTCGATTTGTATGAATATACATCTTGTTTTAAAATAACATGCTGCATTCAATTAATTGTCTGTTCATTAAACGTAAAGGTATTCCCATATTTAATACTGAACGCAGGGGAATAGGCTGTTAGGAGCTTATTGTACTACGCCGACATTGTCAATTCAATTCATTTCACTTTTATTTCAGATAAAAATATCCATATAGGACTATATTAATATAAAAAAGTAATATAAAATATAAAAAACTTCAAACAATCACTAAAACAACCTGTCACAAACCCTCCTTGAACAAGATTGGATGCTTCTAAATTAAAAATCACAAAACCAATTTTCACAAACTTTCCCTGTAGTAGATTGGACACTTGTAAATGAAAAATAAACTAAAACAACTTGTCACAAACTTCCCTGCACTAGATTGGACGCTTCTAAAATTCACTAAAATAAATTGTCACAAACATTCTTTGTACTGGACTGGACGCTTCTAAATTAAAAATAAACTAAAATAACTTGTCACAAACTTTACCTGTACTGGATTGGACGCTTCTAAATTAAAACAATCACTAAAACACAAACTTTCCTTCTACTAGATTGAACGCTTCTAATGTAAAAATCATAAAACAACTTGTCACAAGCTTTCCTTGTATTAGATTGGACGCTTCCAAATTAAAAATAAACTAAAACAACTTGTCACAAACTTTCCCTGTACTTGATTGGACGCTTCTAAATTAAAAATCCCTAAACAACTTTTCACAAACTTTCCTTGTACTAGATTGGACGCTTCTAAAGTGAAAATCATAAACAAAAAATTGTAAAAACCTGTCTTTGTATTAGATTGGACGCTTCTAAATTAAAATTCAATAAAATAACTTGTCCCAAACTTTCCCTGTACTAGCTTGAACGCTTGTAAATTAAACAACTTGTCACAAACTTTCCCTGTACTGGATTGGACGCTTCTATATTAAAAATCCCTAAACAACTTTTCACAAACTTTCCTTGTACAAGATTGGACGCTTCTAAAGTGAAAATCATAACAAAATGTCACAATCTGTCCTTGTATTAGTTTGGACGCTTCTAAATTAAAATTCACTAAAATAACTTGTCCCAAACTTTCCCTGTACTAGCTTGGACGCTTGTAAATTAAACATCATAAAACAACTTGTCACAAACTTTCACTGTACTGGATTGTCACAAACTTTCCTTGTACTAGATTGGATACTTCTAAATTAAAAATCACGAAACCAACTTGTCACAAACTTTCCTTGTACTAGATTGGATGCTTCTAAATTAAAAATCACGAAACCAACTTGTCCAAACTTTCCCTGTACTAGATTGAACGCTTCTAAATGAAAAATAAACTAAACCAACTTGTCACAAATATTCCCTGTACTAGAAATGACGCTTGTAAATTAAAAATAAACTAAAACAACTTGTCACAAACTTTCTTGTACTAGATTGAACGCTTCTAATGTAAAATTCAAAACGACTTGTCACAACCTTTCCTTGTATTAGATTGGGCGATTTAAAAATAACTAAAGTAACGTGTCACAAACATTATTTGTACTAAATTGGACACTTTTAAAAATAACTAAAATAAACGTTAACAAACTTTCCTTGTACTAGTTTTAAAAATGGTATGTCAACACCTTTTAATCTGTATTCAATCAGCCGACCGAAACGTTTTAAGATAAAAGGACTATGTCAAAATCGTCTTCCGCAATTATTGCAGTATTCTATTGCTATGCTAAAATTACTGCAGTATTATAATACTGTTAGGTTGCTTTGGTGATATTGAGCTTGGTTGGTTAAGCTCAGTCCAGACTGTTAGATTTTCTGTGACAAAATAAATCTTTGACAGGCCTATATATGGTCATGAAGACATCATCTTATGACATTATATAGACGCGTCCTTACCATGTATTGGTTTATGAAAGTTTTTTGTCAAAACAAAATTTTATAGAATCTGGACACAGCTTTACGTAAGTTTGTTTTTGAATTTTTATAAATATATTTTTCTTCACTGTTTTTAGGTTTTAAAGATGCTGGTAGTGGTTGTATCATCATTCGCATTATGCTGGCTACCATACAATGTCTACTTTATGTACACATCTTGGCACCCAAATGTAAGTCAAATACTCAACAGGATTTAAACTAAAATTGTATACAAAATAAACGATAGTTGAAAATGAGATCTTGGTTGGTTTGGTTGGTGGGAATCACTGTGCTGTGCGCTAAACCACGGAGATTCCTTGATCCATGGTTTTATCAAATACCACACCACTCTCCTTGAGTTTTGGCTGGAGGGTCAAAATGCAAGTTAACAACGCACCGTCTTTTGGATGAGACGTTAATCTGTAGGTCTCGTGTACCACATGGCTCAAGTGCACGTAAAGAACAAAGTGTAGCCTACTCTTCGGAAAAGAGAGGGGATTGTCTCCCGGCGTACTGCCCAATCACCACAAGAACAACCCCATTGAAAGTAAGTCCACTTCGGGCTTTCGTGAGTTATCTATTTTATAATAAAGTGTTTTTTTTTTAATCTTCAGTATGAGCCAGATGATAGAATCTACTTTGCTATTCTTTGGCTGGGTTACGCCAACAGCGCCCTCAATCCATTCATATACTGCGGTTTTAATGAGAACTTTCGACAAGGATTTCTACAAATTTTGACGTGCAATTCAAAAAAGTACTTAGCGGTAAACAAAGACCAATACAGCAAGAAGACGTACCCGAGTCATACAGAGAAGACGATTGTCGAGCAGAGTATCTAAACAAAAACAAATAAATCGAAAAACTTGGCGGCAAACAGAAATCAATACAGCAAAGGATGTCCGAGTTGACGATTGTCGAGTATCTAATAAAATCAGCACAACGAAAACTTACCAGGCATATGACTTCGACTATGCTATTTTTAATGAACGGTGTTTGTAAATGTTTCTAGAAACTACAATAACATTTAGCGATTACTTGGGAAAGATTTTAAAACAATAAGATTGCTAAAAATGTGCAATACAGTAGTCTGTTATAAATAAAAGTTATAAAAGGATGTATAGAGATTTCTAGATTTGACGAAACTGTACATTAGACTAGGCAGCAAGCAATGAGTGCGACATACAGTTTGCGCACGCTCATAAACTTAAGAGCATGCGCGTAATATCAACTACACTCTTTTGATAGACATTCTAGCTCTGCGTCGTGTCCATGAGTTATTTCAGGATTTTAACTGCGCATGTGTGGGACCAAAGTCAAATCATCACAAACTTGTAACTAACCCCTATTCAAGTTTTCGTATCCTTGCTGTGTTTTGACCTGACTTCATATTGGTAACAAACATGCGCAACTGGAACCGTGAAAGGGTGTATTGAAGTTATAGGTCCTGAATTCACCTTGGTTAACACACATGCGTCGTTTGAAACTATTGAAACGAATTAAGGGTCACTATAATGTAAGCTGCTCCCAGAAAATGCTGCTACTGTTTGTAGCGATTATTTACTGATAAAATTGTATTCGATTATTACGATGCGCTCTACCGAGGATTCCTAAGTAAAGGAGATTCAAGAATCCAATTTGCATAAATCAAGCTTATAGCAGTTTTAACTATTCAAATTTGAAAAGAAATCGGATCAAAACAGGAAATTTCCAAACAATAATACCGAGTCGTATTAAAGAAAAGGCCACGTATTTTAACTAGCATTGAGCATACCTTCCTTTATTTAATGTTGATATAAACTTTACATTATGTATTATAGTTAACATAATTTACGGATCTTAAGCAGAGGACAAATTTTACTGTTCATGGTTGTAAATACATGTACTAACTGTTGTGGAAAGGCTGTAAATATACATTATTTTGTCAACAATTTAGCAGAAAATACAATAATTACCTAGAAAATCAGGGGTCTGTTACGATTTAATGTTTTAAAATAATTGAGTTCTCTTTAAAGAGGAAACAAACCTATTCAATAAAAATAAAACACATGACCATGCTTAAAAACGTTATTTATGGTAAATATGTATTATAAAATAACAAATATGGCAGAGCCAAATAAAATACGGCGTAAGTCGAAAAACAGGAAAATTGAGTTACTTGTAGATTATGAAACTACACATTATTATCTTTTACATGCAAAAAAGAAAAACAAGTTTCATGCGTCGTTTCCTTGCGAAGTTATGAACAATCAAAGTCAAAACATTTAAAATGCAAGTTTTGAGAAAAATCAATTGGAAATTATTTATCAGTATACATTTACTAAGCAGGCTCATGTTAAATTACATTTTTTGAAAATAGTATGAAAGTTGAATGTATAAACTATGTTTTTGAAATAAAAAAAATGAAAAAAAAAAATGATTATTTTAATTATTTCTGCCTATTGTGGAAAAGCGATTTTGCGGCTTATGCCTAATGCTTGGCTCTGCGACAAGTAACCCAATGAATTTGATTATTTCATGTTTATTCTTGCATTGTTTTGCTACAACTAGCCATAATTATATATGCCAAATTGTAAAAAAAAAATTAAAACAAATTATGAATAAAGTTTATTATTTTTTACATGTGTGTTTGTTCTTTAAAATGTGGTTAATTAAAATACTTTTCGCCGAAAAACGTTAACTTTAACTTAACGGATGACGTCATAATTTATTCATAAGTGGGAGGAGTTGTGTTAACAACTACGGTAATTTCTAGATTTAACGTGCTCGGTAGAACGTTAGTTACGTTTTACGCAAGTCCAGCGCATGAGCACTTCGATTTGTTTACAAAAGGGGCGGAGCTTATTGCAGTGATAAGGTTAAAGTTAACGTTATCGTTTGGCGGCGAAATCTACATCGTTGTTGCTTGTTTATATTGTGGGATTGTAGGCTTTTCTGTACAAAATATTCAGAGGTTTACTGAGAATATAACCAGCTGAATCATGCAACACATTTGCCCTGATTAGTGGTATTAACAATTTCAAATAAATTTGAAAAATACAAATAGCTTAAAATAAGGGTTTGGATGAGAAAATCTATTCTCTTCAAAACCCACTCCTTAAAAAATGTACGCAAACATTTACGTTTCTTTAAAAATGTATCTGTTTATCATTTCTAAAATAATAAATATGGTTATAATTAACTATATACCTCTTTACTTTTATTCTTCAGTAGATATAGGTTAAAATTATTAAATTCCTTGAGCTAGGCCTACTAAATTTCGTTGATATTTTAGCGTTGCAAAGCTAGTATCTACCGTAGATTGAAAAGCGAATCCGTCACCAACCAAAAACCCCCATTTTTTTTAGAAATGTTTGGAAGAAATTATCAGTATTATATTTTAAAATTTCAATACAATTGTCAAATTTTTATTTTTAGGAAGGAATTGGCATTTAATGTAGATGAGTAAATTGTCATTTTTTGACGGGAGTGGAATATTTTCACTCTAAGAGAGTAATTTTACTCCTATAGGACTGATTTGAATAGCTTGAATAGAAATATTTCACTGTAAAATATCACTATCTACTCTTGAAAGAGCGGAATCTTAAGTGATCCTTAAAAAATATCAAGACCCCTATATAGTGAAAATTACTTAAAACGAGTGGTTTTTCACAGAGAATAAATAAATTCGTCTTAGTTGTATTTTAAACCGGGGTCCAAAGTTATAAATTCCTGGAGATTTTCTTGTGGTAGTCCGACGACTATTTTTAATGTGTACTTTTCAAAAAATATGTGTACAAGTAGCTTATTTAAAAGTTCAAAACCTTGATTATTACGACAAAAAGGAATCTAATGTCTTTTTTCACTGTTAAAATATGCCATTCTGTTCACCAAAAACATTGCTAAACTTCACAGTTTCTCATCAATATTGTCACAGACCCGAGGTTTGTACCATTAGCATAGGGTGACACGTCTGACAAATGAAATACACGGCACACAAAATAGAGCGTATATACTAACTTTAATAAATAGCACATGAGCACTCGTGCCCCACATTCAGAACCACAGGTTCCACGAGCATGTAACCCAGCCACAGTTACAATTCAATCGGATTACTGTAAACCCTTAATCATAAACTTGTGGGACCCGAGGAACTATACTCAAAATAGCGACACATTACCTGGAGTACAATAACCCCGGCGTTAAACCCAGTGCTACGTTCACACTATTTTCGCCAGTGTATACGGTACATACAAATCTCAATATAAAGCAAGTCAGTTAGATATATGTAGATTGGTACATTAGTATCAATGAAAATACTTGCAACAGTTCCATTTGTCAATAAGAAACAGTTCTAATGCACAAACAACCAGCATTACGGACTACTGTACAAACACCTTCAACGTTAGCTGGACGAACACCGTCTCATTGATGCAAACGTACGGTTCCAGGACTGCAGGTTGACCAGAGTAACGTCTCACCCTAACCAGGCCGCCCTATAAGAGTTATCAATTAAACAATACACTAATAATACACCGTACGTACGTCACATAACGACATCAATACAATCATCAAATTCACTGTACGAGTACCGTGTCAAACAGTACCTTGTTGTATGCTATGTAGAGTTTTATTACTAATAATATTTATTATTACTAGCAGAATTAACATTAATCATAATGCAATACAGTCTAATACAACTTCTATACAATTTATGGCCAAAGCAATATCTACACGTTTCTATAACTTTTATAACATGCACAATTCAATTTAGTTTATAAAAAAGTAACTTACAGTTTAACAATTATACAACTGGCTTATCACGTTCGTGTACATAACATACGGTAGAGAGTAACGAAACTGCTACATCGGTAGCCACAACGCCATAGTCCCACACAGGGTACACAGTACTGAACTTATACGAAAACTCAACGGTTTTCCCGGCCTTTTGCCGAATATCTGGTGCCTCAACCGCACCCAACGTTTTCAACGTTATCTCTACAAATGCCTCGTTCGTGAACGTTACTCTGCCAACCTGCCCGACGGTATTCGTATGTAAATTAGTTTGAAATCCGCCCTCTTGTGACAAATATTTTGAAAAAGCCAATTTATGCTCTAATTGTTAAATTGTCACAAAACCTGAAGAATTCCTCGGACACAACTAAATTCCGAGAGAAAATATAATTTCGGGAGCCCTGGTGATGATTCAAAATTCCTGGATACTCCAAGACAATCTTGGAGACTTGGGAGCTCAGCTTAAATGATAAAAATAGTACAGTTCTAGTAGGGAACCCTGGCTCTAGATAGATCTCAAAGTTTCATAAAATAAAACTAGGCTAACAATAATCATTAAACGATTTAAGCAGTAGAAATCTGGTTTCTGCAAAGAATAAGCGCATATTATACCATGGAGGAAGAACCAGTAGAACTACTAGTTCTAGAAGAAAATGAGCAAGAGAAAGACAGTGATTAAATCATTTGGACCGTATTAAAAAAACTTCCGTAACTCCGATCCTTTAGAAAAATTATAAACTTGGCAAGAGATCGCCAGCGTTTGAAGGTCTTGGCAGCCAAAGCGTGCATCACGTATGGTAAGAAGAGCTCTGGCCTAGTACACATAGAGTATATTTAATAAATAACCAGGAAACAGTTAATTCTAATAAGCTGCGGTCTTTTCATATCTAAGTGACCGACAGACAGACCGGCGCACCAACTAATCAATAAGATGCAGGGGCGGATCCAGTGGTATTGCGATAGGGGCGCGTGCTTCTACTGTTGATCAGCCACATTTTGCTTCTGCCTCTGGACTCCAGTTGGGCACTCGGCGGACACCATCACCAGCCTAGCGCTATCACCTTTCAGAATTCCTGGATCCGTCCTTGATATTAACGAACATAAGAAACCGTCTCCTGTTAAATTTGAAACCAATTGGGCTATAACTTGAATAACATATTAAACATAAATAAAACCCACAAGAGTCACTTATAGATCGAACGACTGACCACCAAAAATCGGAATGATCAAAATACATTACCGTACTATGAAGCTATCTCCTGTTAAATTCAACCAACTGGACTACGAACTTGCATAAATAACACATTAAATAAAAAATATAAATAGCACTGTATTATCTTTGATTAAATTGACTGTTCCCTGATTAAACCTAATCAACGACCACAATTGACACCGACATACCGACCCATTAGCCAATCGATGGAAGCAGTCGATGCAATTACATTTCGGATGAGAAGCGGGTTCGATGGTCACTCTGGTCAGTTAAAAATATAATAATAATATTTCATTTTGCGCCAGTATCCATCTAAAAGATGCTCATGGCGCAACGACACATTTAAATGAGAAGTACATGATGTATTAAGTTTAAAAATTCTCTGAGCTAATTAGAAAGGTCTGGAGTTTGGATTTAATATATTCCAGTGAAGGGTATTTTTTTAAAAACTTCCGGTAAATGGTTCCACAAAGCGTTAAATGTAAATGATCTGTTACCTCAAGATTCTCTCCACCCAGTAGTATAAGTATGTCGGTGTAATAATTGTAAAGAGTTCTTGTGGTTTTGGTAATAAGCGCTATTAGTAGAGACTCTTGTGTAATTTCGTAGGAATTTTTGTCTAAAAGTGAATTTTTTTGCGAATTCGGGATCAGAAAATCAGCTTTCTACAGTGAATGGTTGCTAAGATACAACTGTTGTCTCAAGTGAGGGTCAAAGGTCAAATATCACATTTCCGGCCATTTTTGGAGAAACCTTTCCATTAGAGCTAATATAAATATATATGACCTGAGAAATTTAAAAAAAAATCAAGTATCTACACCCATTGGTTATGAAGTTATGGCATTAAGGCTTCTCAGCGGAGGCCACTTTTAAAATGGCGGAAAGAAGAGGTTGTAGGGTAGGGTTTTCATATATTTTGACAGCAAATGATCCCGAATTCGCAAAAAAATCACTTTTAGCAAAAAAAAAAAAATCCCACGGAAGCCCTTTTTTGAACACATCAGTCTGCACTATTATATAAAGGTCATTAATAATCATCATCATGATCGTGATGATGATGATGATGATCATCATCATCATCATTATTATTATTACTACTACTACTAAGAAACTGCTCCTGATTACAAATCATGAATATTTGATTAGAATATTATCAATTAAAGAAAGTGAATGTAAAGGTATTTACTGAAAAATACAGATGCTTCGACGCATCCAAAAGGATCTAACAGTCCAACGAAACATCGCATACCTTTTCATCTTTTTAAAATTTAATTTGTTTTTAATTCAGTTCATTGAAGTTCTACAGAATTTGTTACTGATAAATTTTTTTTCATAATGTCTCTGTGATGCATGGTTTAAAAAACGAATATTCTAAAAACTATATAATTATATCTAGAAAACTTCACCGGTCACTATAAAACTTAAAAAAAAAAATCTTAAATTACAATGAGTAACGCTTATGGATTGGACTGCAGGTATTAAAGTCTCATGATAGACCAACTCAGGAGGAGCACTGCGTTTGATATGTCGCCCTCTATCTAAGATGGAAACGAAAAAACGAAAACGCAACAAATTTCTGAGGTTGAAATCGATAAACGCCCGAGCTGTCTCTTACAACAAGATAATACAAAATTTGCGACTGAAGCGACCAATATGACAATATCTATTTTTTCTATTAACCTTAAATGTGAAATGAAATAAAACTTCTGATGTTAGCCAAATTAATAAACACTAGTCAACACCCGTCTAGTAACCTTAACCTTTGACCCCGTTTCTCTAACTTAACCCTTGACCCTTGACCCGTGACCCATCATCGGCAATTCCGGTCAGAACCTACATGCTTACACCAAGTTTGGCAAAGATTGGACCAAGAAGTAGCAAAAAACAGTTATTTGACCTTTGACACCAGTGACCCTGACCTTTAAAAAAATGATCTCCTCAAGGTGAACCTGCATCCACCCACCAAGTTTGATGGAGATTGGATCAAGGACCTGAGAGGAGTAGAAGAACAAACAGGTGGACAAACAGACAAACATTGCTCAAAATATTTTATGTGAACCTAATAACTCTATTTGCAAAACAAACAGAACACAGTCATTGGTGGAGATTCCCTTGTAAACACTTAAAAACATATCTGGAAGATAAATAATACTGAATGCCTTTGTGTGGGATACGGAAAATTGAAGGAATCGAAAACGAGCTCAATATTCTTCCACAACGGAAACAAGCAAAGGAGTGGGGGAGGGGCGTGGGCGGACCTTGCATGCCATTTTTGACTAAAAAAATAATATTTTTGGCACATTTTAGACCTCTAAAAGTGCACCAGAGAGCATATGTAGGCATGGAACCATGCCTACTGTCATCAGTTTGCTGTTAAAATCTCAGACTTGTCTTGGTCTAAACTGACATCGAATCCCCTATGCGAGCTCTACTGGATCCGCCCCTGATATACCCCCCAAGATAGGTATTCGATATTACAATTATTATCGAAATTGGTCTTCTCTTGCAGATATTTGAGATAAACATTATTAATATCAATAATTCTTGAAGTTGTATGAGTACTACGGCTATCTTTATTACGTATTAATCAACAGAAAAATTGTGTGAAACGCCGAATTTAGAGAGGGTCTAGGGCCTAGTTGTGCGATCGCAGTATGCATCTCAAAATGTCGCCCTACAGTGCAGGTACGCGCATCATCCGGTTCGGATTATCGTCGCGTGGCAAAATCAGGTGACTTTGTGGAGTTGGATATTACTCGAGAGCGATTCAATATTACATAATATTGAACCTTTTAAACAGCACAATCGAGTAATAATGTATATTATCTTCGAGGCAGATACGAACAATAAACGAAAAAGATGAACCAGCGAAAATAAACTACCAAGAAACGCCTGGAAAATCTGATTAAATCGCATAAAACCTACGGTATATGGAGCATGCGTTAAAAAACAAAATCCCGTGCCCAGTTAATCAACGACAAGTGAGGCCGAACGGGCTTTTGTGACCAATGAAATTGCACTAATTTGCTGGAAGTAGGGGCAACTGTTAATTAATAGTGTGACCCCATGGCCGAGCGGAAAAGTCTACTGAACAAGGTATTCATGCAGTATGCATCCTGTGTTCGCTATTTAAGTACTGGATCTGACAAAATCACAACACTTTGTTCTGTTTCTACCAAAATGCCATTATAAGGATTCATTGTTCCTTAACTTTTTCCTGAGAGTACTATAGAAAGAGACTGGAATCACTGTGCATATCTGTACTCAACTAGGTCATTGGTCAGCGTAAGGAAGTGAAACAACTACTGTAGTGTACTGTACATGCTCAGTTGCGATTTATTAAAATCGAATTGTAACCAAAATTGCACCAAATCGTACCCTTATGCAACTCAGCATTTTAAAATTAGTTTTATCTAACAGTTAAACTATTCAAAATTGTAATCAATAGGTGTATTTTTATATGGGAAATTGTATAGTAAAACTCATATAGTAATTATTTAAACGATGCCCACCATCATATAACACGAATTCAGGTATTTTGTATAATGTATATACCGCCCTCTAGCGTTTTTAACAAATGAGAGCTCAATTATACAATATAAACTCATAAAATTTTGGCTTTTTATGATTTTATAACTGTTCTCGAATAGACGGTTTATCCGAAATAAGTTGTATAAGGATGATTATTAAGTTGCGAACAAAGTTTATTTACACACACTTCTTCTGTGGAAAATTTCTGTAAAAAAAAGAACATGACTTTTGTCTTCTAATTTCAACTACCCCCACGTGAAATTGTATTAAAAACATTCTAAAAATGTCCACGGTTGAACCCACCATTTGTTTCGTAAGACGTTAAAATGTTAGACTGGTCAGTGTATCATTTAGTAATAACATTCATGAAAAAAAAACGTTACACTGTTGAGGTTGATATAAATAACTAAACAGTTTTATCACGTTTCCTCTAAAAGAAAACACTGTATGTTACATACCGCCACCTACCGTCCAGGAATATCACTCGACGATGAGGGCTCAGCCATCTTTCAACTGTAGTGAAAAGTTGAGGTGAAGGCAACTGCCGTTTTATAGAATTAGGACAATGTTATGTTCGCTAATACAATCTCTACGTACGAATACGAATAATTTTTATTACAATCTGAAAATTCAAATTGAAGTTTAACAATAAGAAATATAAAATTCAAATATATAAAATATATAAATAATATAAGGCAAGCAACCAGCCTACCATTCGTCACAAATACTAAATAAACTACATATGACATACACATAATTATTATAATATATCAATTAAATAAAAGCAAAAACATTAAAAACAAAAACATTTCGAAACAGTCCTGTGTACAGGATATCTTACCAATTATTACGTAACCCATCATTTATAATGAATTTTGCGGATATACTAGTACTTATTCTACCTGAGAAATAATTTAAAATAAAAGATTATGAAATCTGTGTGGTGTTATTCCGCTACAACTATATAATTATTTACAAATGTACGACCTACATATTGAACACAACAACTGATTTAAATAGTACC
Organism: Nesometra sesokonis; assembly: GCA_025631205.1. Lineage (NCBI taxonomy): Eukaryota > Metazoa > Echinodermata > Crinoidea > Comatulida > Antedonidae > Nesometra > Nesometra sesokonis. The sequence goes on from JAOTQE010053960.1 coordinate 18,338, forward strand.
AGGTTCACAAAATCTCAGCCAATTGGTTTTAAAACTTAAGATAACTGGTCAAGCGTTACAAGTATCTATAAACGATGACACATTTTATTTTCATAAATAGATCCTGAGATGAAACAAATTTGAATCGATGGCATTCCATGATTTTGAACTAATTGAGCCGTATCATCTCATCATGGATACGTAATCGACCATGACAAACGCATAATCTTAATGTTTAAATTCCTTGAGGGATATGTCAGTAATGTCGACATCAGATGTATACTTGTAACATAGAATATCTTGCCTCATAATCAACTTCTCGTTACGCCTGATAGCTCTAAAGTTTCAACAATCTCGATAGCTTCATGTCCGAAAACAGATCAACAACTAGCTTTCTAATCGATCCAAAATAACTTACTTTAATGGCACTATGTCCGAGAAACTTTACTCTACATCTGGCGCTGTCGAAAGTAGTAAACTCGGCCCTACTCTCTTCCATTGTTTTACAAAATGATATTGTTGATTCTTAGTTGTACAGTTTCCATATTTGCTGATGATCTTATTCTACGTTCTTCTTTCAAAAACCCACTTGACGATCTTCTACCTGCAGACACCCTACTTCTTCAATCTTGGTCTCTTAATAATGGTTTAATCTTTTCTCCTTCCTCTTATTCCTGTTTCGATCTATTATGATACCCTTGTCTCCTCTGTAGAACACATCAAAAACCACGGCATCTTTATTTCCAACGACCTAAAATGGCACAGTCAAATTATTTCCTTATATAATTCAGCCCTTCTAAATAGCTCCAATAGATGACCTCACTTTTTACCTGGTTCATGTTTTGAAACATCAATAGGAAGATTTGGCAACTTGATGAAATATGGAAACGAAAACCATTGTAGTACAATAGAATACTTCAAAATAAATAAAATTACAGTATCCTTTTCTACTATGACGTTTCAAACTAAAACAAATTAACCCAATTTTATTTTATTACCTTTTTATTCACAAATATTTCACAGTGGTTACATTACAAGCAACAAGTCCTTAAATACTAGGAACCAGTGACTTTTAAAATTGGCTACGTTGTTTATTATCGTATTGTTCTTCAGAATTTAATTTACTTTATAATTATCATTTGCAATCCTTACTAATCTTACAAAATCATTCACAATCGGAATAGTCGATTCAATTAACACTATCTGACACCACAATGGCTACATAACAACATGTATTCTACAGTAAGTGTAGCATTAAGTCTTTACTGTGTGTTAAACGTAGAAGTGGCGTTTCACAAGAACCTTACAGCGTCATGAGACTGCTATTATTATTATTAAATTGTTAAAATCTCAGCTAGTCGGCTTGTAATGGGGTCAACGAACTGAAGTAATCAGTCTACAACTGTACTCTTGACACAATGAACAAGTGTATTAGCAACGGTTGTAAATTAACACAAATTATAATCAGCAATATATTTTGTCAGTTGTCTCCTCTACTACCTGATACGTATGTTTTTTGTATATTTTAAAGAAATCAAATCAAATCAATATTTATTTGTAAAAGTCGCACAAACATTTCATTTGAAATGACATTTTGCAAAGAGGTAAAGAATTTATGTTTGCTTTGCAGGCATACCCCTCAAAGGCAAAAAAAAAAAACCTACATTAAACATGAACATCTTTAATAAATTATATACCTGTAGCCTACTTTAGCTAATAAAATTACTATTAGTAACACATTTCTATTTCCTAAATCATTTTAATAGTCCAGTAAAAGTATGTTTGAACCTATAACAACAGATTACAACAGGTTGTATTTTACTTTTATCATGCATGGAGAGCTACCAAAATCAAACCAAAACAACATTGCAGCAAGGAGAATGAAGTCAGCTGGCCACTGCCATAGACACTGTAACGATATAGCGCCACCTATATCTTTAGACACAGTTGTAATGTCGGGTAATCTTATACCCCTTTTACACTGCCAACACAATTGCGGAATCATCCCGCAATTGTGCGTCCCGGGACGAATAATTGCGGAA
>JAOTQE010053971.1:0-20355 GCA_025631205.1 Nesometra sesokonis
CACACAGGTTTTAAAGAAAATCCATTTTTTGACCGTGGCCACCATAGGGTCGATATTTACAGACAACCTCTCTTAAGACGTCGCGTCGCCAGTTTTCATCGAACCCGTACGCCTAATTATACCCCATGGCGCTCCATATTTAGGGTGGATCCAAGGTTTAACTTTGGGGTAGCCTCAAACGACCCATTTTAGGCGCGGTCCGATTAATCTACTTTCAACAAGACAAGCTAAAAACAGACCTTTAAGTGTAATGACGGTCCTTATCCATTTTGGTTTCCCGCGAAACCCCTTGGATCCGCCACTGATACACCTACAAAATAAAATATGGAGTTGAGCAAGGACTCTGCACCAGTGGCGGCGCTATGTGCGGAGGGGAGGGGGTTGTGAGATACATCCCCTTCCCATTGAGACCTTTTCCCCATTCGACGAGAACTAGTTTCGTGGGGGTTGGGCAAATTTCCGTGGAGCGTGTCTGCATGCGAAAAAATCCAGTCTAACGACTCTTGCCCTCAGTGTCAAGGCTCTGTCCTGCAGCCGGGGAAATTCTTGCGCCGCCACTTCTCTGGTGTTGCTCAGGCCCGACCGGCCCCACCTCAAAGATTAAGGTCGACCTTTTTATAGAAATATCAATGACTAAATCCTGGCGCACATTTGATGAATTTTGCCTAGCAGCCTGGCTCTCGAGGCACTTTGCTCAGCATTACCCTTTGGCGCATACTGCGAGCAAAGTGCCTCAAATAGCCAAAATTATCAAACATGATAGGCCTAGATATTTTTTTCACTGCCTCGCGAGTCACTTTGCTTATTAACTCGTATCTCGAGGAGCTCCGGCTTTGTGCCAGCCTTTTAAATGACCCCTTGTGTTAATCAGTGTGTATTTTCTATGAGTGTTGTTGTTTTATTTCAAAACAATGTTCTCTTGGACTAGCGGATGAGACATGAACGTTTACACGGATGAGTCAGCAGCGCCGTTGTTTTGTAACTGATAGTGAAATATGTTTGGGGGTTCGAATCCCACTCTGTGCAAATGCTATCAAGAAAAATTTCTTGTATTGTAATCAGCCTCGCCACTTTACCAACCAGGACCAAAAAAGATTGATTAATTAATCCCACAGTAGTAGTGGTATTGTTGTACATTTCTTTTCTTTGTAGAATTTCCTGACTGTCCATTATATCCTTTAGAAACACTACTCTATGTAAGCGTGTACATGGACGAGTCAGCAGCGCCGTTCGTAACTGAAATTGGAATATGTTTGTGAGTTCGAATCCCACTCTGTGCAAAGGCTATTAAGAACAATTTTACAATTATGTAAGCAGCCTCGCCACTTTTTCTAACCAGAACCAAAAAGATTAATTGATTAATTGTTTCGTAATTGAAAGTGGAATAAGTATGTTTGTGGGTTCGAATCCCACTCTGTGAAAAGGCTATCAAGAACAATTTTAAAATTATGTAATCAGCCTAGAACCTAGTTAGAACCAGGACCAAAAAAGATCAATGAATTAATTAATTAATTTAATTAATCACACGAGTACGCCTTCAGCTCCGTCTAGCCGGAGCTAAAAAAATGACGCAAACTGTAAGCGGAGTAAACTCCTAAAGTGTGCACTGGACTTTAAACTCACATGACCTAGAATGATCTCGAAAACTGTAAGAAATATATATAAGTTATCCAGAAAATTGTAAGAAATGATAAAGTTATCAGATATTGAGAATTTACAAAAAAAAAACTGAAAATGCTGTGAAAGGCTTGCAATTGTTTTTTAAATAAAAAAAAATACTGACTCAAACTTTCCGAAACTGGTGTGCTTTTTGGGACCTTAACAGCACCACAATATTTAGAGCAATTGTATAGTGCACACAGTTTAGCCTTAGTAACACATTGCTTCCATATTTCCATTTATTTTTAAATATTTGTATTTTAACATGAGTCTAGCATTCTGATTAGCTGTACGATTCATAGGCTGATAGCAAGTTAAACTTATTGTTGAAAAAAGGAAATATGAAATGCGTATTAGTACCAATAAATTGGTTAATAATAATAAATAATAATAATAATAATATGTGGGACTTTTATAGCGCATAATACTACTGTCTCTATGCGCTCGAGCACTATAAGTGGTAATGACTGATTCTTAAATATTGTTTTTGTTGTTTCATTTTTTTTTTTTAATCTTAAAATAAACTGAAAAGATGTGTTTTTTTGAAAATATCGAGAGAAAGAGACTCGCGGACAGTGGAAGGAAGGCCATTCCACAACTTTGGGGCAGCAACAGAAAATGCTCACGGACAGTGGAAGGAAGGTCATTCCACAACTTCGGGGCAGCAACAGAAAATGCTTTATCACCATACGACTTGAGGGTACAGAAGGCTAACTAACAATCAAACAATAATTTTATTTTTTTTTCAATTAAACTGAAATTTCAAATATATTCCAGAACAAGTCCATATACCAAAAAGGAGATGTATAATACAAAATAATAACAATACTGTACACATACAATGAAACTGTATTTAGAGAGTACAAGTAGTTGCAATAACACAAGTAGTAGGCATTACGTAAATCGGCCTTTAATAATATATATGTTTTTAAAATTTAAACCAAAATAGGTCTTTATGTACTCAAATGTGCTGTAACCCTGGAACTACTGGTTCAAGTCATAATTTGCGGCAGACAAAATCAGCAGTCATCACAATACGCATACCCACCAGGCATTGATGAAGATCGATGTCAACAGATCGAAAAGTCACGTACTGTATACGTTCATTGGTTTATAGAAAAAAAATAAATAATACCGTAAACATTCTAATAGTAAAACTGGTTTATCATTCTTGATCCTGTTCTAGCGTAGAGAGATTGTGTTACTATTGAGAGTAGTAGGTTTTTATTAGCTTGATCTTGTCAATAGTAACCCACTTAACCCCAGCAACAATTTCTTGTGATAATTATATAAAAAATATTAAAATAATTACTAAATTGTGTGACTTTCCTCAAACTCGCATTAGGTCGTGAAATGAAATCCACCCTCACTACTCCATAAGATTTAGCTTTAAAAAGGACTTGTTACCACAGAGTAATATTGCGAGAGTAGGCCTATTTCAGATTAAGTTGTTATTAATTGTTTAGGAATTTAAGTTTTCACCTCGGGGGGTTTTCTATTCTGGTATGTCCCCTGCCTATATATAGACAAATCTCATTAACTCCTTTGAGTGATTTGATCGCTCGGTTCGATCGGGGTTGACGCTATAATCAACGGTCCGTTCGGGTGAGGATGATGACGATGATGATGACGAAGAAAATTGCGAAGACAATAGTGACGTAGTTATCTGAAGAATTCGGATGTTGATATACGATGTTGCCAATCGTTGACGAATGATCAATCTGTTAAAACGTTTTCTCAAGGCCTTCAATAGTCTCATTAATTTCATATCGATGCTTTGGAAGGACATTTAATGTTACACGGTTACATTGGATTTACGAATATAAGTTTCAAGTTTTTTATTTGAGGATTACTAGACAACTATAGACGAAATAGAAGACAAGTTTCGTTGAAGGATTTATTTTATCTTAACTGTTGATTTGATTTAGAAAGAAAATGAGTGTTAAAATTTTGACGGATGAGGGAAGAGGCAGGCTTAGCGTCGGGTAAGATAGTATTTGTATCATCATCATCATCATCATCATCAACATCATCATCATCATCATCATCATCATCATCATCATCACTCTAGCTTCTTGGGAACATTAACTATTACTAAATTATTACAAATTAAAATAATCCGGTTAATAATTCGACCATCTACTGTGCATCATTAATAAATGTGCTTATCTTGGCACCAATCCATAAACGCAACATACTATGAATCGACATATACGATTTGATCTTGGTGAAACATGTGTAAATACTATGCTTGCTGCCCGTTTTAAACAGGGACGGATTTAAGGTAAGGGGGGTGGACTGCCTCCCCTTTCTGAAAGTAAAATAAATAGATATTATTAGCAATGTCTATAAAACGAAAAATATTGAGTATACCATAAGACAATAATTGATCTCTTAAAACGCCCCTGAGGTCATTTTCGGGCATCTAATCTTAAAATTTCCTGGGCGAATTCCCCCGGACCCCCTAAAATTTTGACTATCTACCACCCCGCCCCCATCCCTTTTCCCAAAAGTCTGCATCCGCTCCTGTTAAAGTTTATTGAAATTATATAATTGTAATACTTCATAGGTGGGGTTCTGTTAATCTATTTAATTCTAAATTTAAAGTAAATATATTTTTGCTAGTTTTATATTGATATTAAAAAAACTAAAGTCAAGTTATTTTTTTTAGATTTCTTAATAGTTTATAAGCTTACGTAAAGGAACAAGTTTGATTTACATAAGCTTAAGAAGCTATAGAAGAAATTTACAAAAGCAAAAGCTGACATATTTTAATAAGCATTTGCATTAAATTTAATACTGATATTACTTTAATATTAACCACCAGCCATCAAGTCAATCGATAAAATATATGTTCTCGTACAGTTATAGTGGGCCTATATTGCATGTGGCGCGTTGACATGAATTACTAAATGAAAACACCTCGATAAAATAAATCAAGTTAAACTGCCACATGTATTTAGTAGTTCATTCTCATATACCCCATAAATGGATGAAGAATTATAATTAAAATATTGAGGCTTCTCATGCAACTCTTTACATTGAAGCAGTGACCATGACAGAGTGTGCCAGTCTGGGACTTCATGCTGAGAATTGTGGAACGAGATATGTAGCATATTTCCTTCGTTAAAAGTCAAACGGCACTATTCTTCCATACAGAGATCAGGGATGTGTAAAAAATAACACCTCCCTGCATATCAGGGTTGTGTAAAAAATAACACCTCCCTGCATAGATATTAATGATTAGTTTTAGTGCAAACATAATATATATATATTTTTAATAACATTGGTATTTCACCCTGTTGGACTAATCTTTTTTTCCGAACCGAAGGTGCATACGGCGTGAGCTTATTTCCAGTTTTAGTAGATGAAGCGGATGAGAGTGTGTTGAGTAAACCGCGTTCTTCAGGCGCACGAGCAACTGGCGTGAGTGTGTCTCGAACTCCCGCCCTCTCGATTGGGATTCATTTGCTGTTTAATTAAAGTAAAATAAGTTTAACGTTTAAGCTAAGATTAAGTTTAACTTTGCTGTTGACATGAGTGGGTCATCTTAATTCTGAACTTTATTCGTTGGTCAGTAAGCTACTTGTTGTGCAAGTTGCCTTGGATTCGATCCGTAATACTGAGGTATTAAACGTTTTAACTGCTCTTGGTGCGGTAGTCTAACGTTAGTTTCTAGTGGATTTGTCGGCCTAATGGTTTAGAATAAACATGCTTACAACCTGTCTTCGTTTTATTGACTATACGATATAGTAATAAAGCAACTATGTATACAGTAGTATATCAGTCAATAGTAACATCTGTTTTTAGGTCTCATCATTTTAAATGACTAACAGTGAAGAACTCATTCTGCGTTCTGTCTAGTAAATCATTTGGATTCAAAATTAGGTCTAGTTGGGCAGTCTTGGTTTTAGACGGCGTCTCGGCTAAATCTGAGTTAAAAGAAAATCATCACTATTTTCTTCTTTTTTCTTCTTTCGTGTTTTTTATAAATCATTTGAGTTCAAAATTTGGTAAGACTAGTTGGTTCAAGATGACAACGGCTTTATCATAAAATAAAACTTAAAGAAATACCTTAGGTCTATGGGCCTACTTAAAAAGCAATAGGACCTAATTATTGACGGGGGAAAGTCTACTAATTGTGGTTAAGGTAACTGAATTTGAAGGCTGATTTTGAAGTTAGTGGCCGTTTGATATAGCATCTACCTTGCCAATGTCCCGGATTTAAATCGGAGTATACCAGGTTACTCACGTATAGAAAGAAAACGATAATACAGTACACAACTAGAACTATAAATTAATTTTTAAAAAGCTTATACAAAGAAATATATTATATAACTGTGGTAATGGCAACACATACGGTAGTTCTTCGATAAAACAATTAATGTTGATTCCGCCCTCTAGTTGTCATGTCGAAGTTCCATAAAAGGCTCACTGGTAGATTCGACATCAGGGAAATGGCATTCAAGCATGACACGAAAGAAGTTGTCGACAAAAACCGACTAACAGACCGACCAAATCATGACCGAAATACTTTACCGTAAAATACATTGTACTAAGAAACTCGGTAAATAATATTTTAAAAGCAAACCCATAGTCAGCCTGGGTTGCTTGGAATAGGTAGGCCTACATTAGTATTACTACGTTTTGTCCTAGTACTACTAGGACAAAACGTAGTAACTGGACGCATCTAAAAATCATTAGGTAGTTTTCGGCAAAGTGCATAAACCTGACTTTAGCGTAAAGACGTCATAATTTATTATTATGCTCAACTACGGTAATTTCCAGATTTAACGTGTTTGGGATAACGCTAGTAACCTTTTTCGTAACTACAGCGCATGTGAATTTCGATTTGTTTACAAAAGGGGCGGAGCTTATTGCGATGTGGGTTAAAGTTACCGTTATACTTTCGACGAAAACTGCCTAATATTTAATTCACAATTGGCGTCCCTTTCGCTACATTTTTATAACAATTATATTCAATAGTTTATGCATATGAAATAAATTTGTAATTCTGATTTGGTAGAAAGGATAATAATATATAATTTCATCGTACACATTGTTGAATTCTATTTTTCATTACATTTATCAACCATCACAGCAGGTTAGTTTAAACCAAAGCCAGGCTATGGAGATTTCCATAACAGCTCTCCTTTCCTAGACACTGAATTTGGACATCTCGAATTTAAAATTCTCTGTACATTGACAGAACATCTTACGGCCCTTTTTAATTAACTTAAAAAAAAATGTTCTTTATTTATAATGCATTTTAGAACTATTTGGGGCAAGACATGAAAAAACCAGCAAGTTGTCGCAAAATAACAAAATGGAAATAATAGTAAATGCCTATTCAACTTTATATAAGCTTTAAAATGAGGGGTCATTTGTCAAATTCGGACATCTATAACCAAAGTTATGGGACAAAATATACAAAAATTTCTCTTGTTTTTTTTTATATTTCCTGTTGTTTATTTGCTTTTATCTCAATAACTTCCTGTGCGACAACTTGGTGGGTTTGCCATGCCTTGCCTCATTTTGCTTTAACTCCATTATCAACCATCACAGCAGGTGAGTTTTAACCATAGTTAGGTAATAGAAACAAGTAATATGCATTGCTACTAACTATCATTGAACATCTCGAACTAAAAAGAATGCCTGTATCTATAGATCTTCCTGTCGGACTTTTCAAATTTCAATTGATCTTTGCCATACACTGTAGGACTTGTTTAAACATTTTTCCATCATACAGGTAGGTTTTAACTATAACCGATACCAGCGTATTGTTGATTTTTTTTTCAATAAAACTCCCCAACCAATCATACCAAGTTTTATATCAGATTCAAGCTAATTAAAATCTCTCCAAGAATCGGTTTGGGCCAGCACGAACAAAGAAATCACTACAAGTGAGGGAGTAAAAATCGATATTGAAAAATCCAAAAACCCAAGATTTCAAAAAAATTCCCGAACTAAATCGGCCTGACGAGCTGTTACAAATCGAAGTTTTTCGATGAAAATGTAGGAGAATTTCTTTTCAAATTAGTCTTCACAGATAGGTAAAGGAATAATTTTTACAACATAATCCGTTTGGGGCATTACACGCAAATCATAAATATAATACTTATACGTAATTTTCCCAAAAAAATTCGAGTTTTCTCTAATGGTTAAGCGACATTGGAGAGCAAATGATTCCATATGTAAACAACTTATCGAATTAAAAATCCACTTATATTGATATAACTTCAGATAAAATATTTCTAACATCAATACTAGATATTTTTGCAAACCATGTTTCCGTATCTCGTATCGTCTGAAATATTAAGCATGATTATTATATTTACATTAAACAAAGTAAAGGAGGAAACCCCATTTAAACAATAACACAATTAAATTAGTTATAGAGGCCTACTAAAACGTTTTCGAAGAAGCTTATAACATGAATTATTTTCCATGATTTGAAGTACTGTACCTCATATTTTAAACTTAAAAGTACTTTATATGAACAATGAGGCTGAAATTGCTCAAAAAATAAAAAAAACAACAAATTGAGACTGAGAAAAATTCAAATGAATATTTTTTTTTATTAAATTAAACTTTAAATTACAAAAATCAACCTCATCACATACTGCTTTTAAAAGGATATATACATTTAATACTTATATCCTTAATGTCACCAGTGATGTATTGTATTGAATTTCCCACAGGGAACAACAAACTACCCACCAAAGCTTTTACTGAAATCATGCATTATGTATACATTCCATTCGATAGTTTTATCAATTTTACCCTACATTTTCAAAGGAATTTAGGGTAATTTTGAATTAACCACCTCACTGGTTTATCACATTAATTTTTTATAAAGGATAGAAATACAAGCAAGTGATCAAATCTAATTATCCATTGTGATAAAACTTTAGACAAATCTTTTCAATAGGAAATGTACACCTAATGTGATTCCCTCCTCTAACCAACCGTTCAATAGGCCTATAGACTCCTTATAAAGCACGGTGTTGGCCTTTCCGTATCAATACAGTAGTATTTGTTTCTTTGAAAAGAACGTAAAATAAGAAAAAAAATAAGAACATTTTGAGTCTGGAATTGGAAAAAAAGAACATTGAGCCTAGCCAAAATTGTATGGGTTCTTATATAAAAATAATGTAGTAGGCCTAGATAAGTTTTCCTAATAATGTTTCGAAGCAGAGCTCCCTCTATTCACATTAACATTTACTGTCATTGAAACAGCTAAAGGTGATTAATTATGTAGTTAAAACAAGGGCCCTGATTAGTCTACTGAAGTCGGATGAAACATGCACCATTGGTGGAAATACGTCAGAGGGAGTAATGATTTTAAACGCAAGATCCATACGGTGTGACGCAAGTCTATGTTTAGCTACTTAGTTAACGATTGTGACAAAAAAATAACTTATATAAACAGAATATCTTACCAGTCTGATGTTTTTTTTTTTTTGTTTAGGCCAATAAATAAATTTACAGTTTTGTAAATTACTGATTTAAGATTGTTTTGGAGTTCCACCAGAAAATTTAATGCCTCTGCTTTTGACTGTTCCCAATACTGATTTTACTCCCTCTTGTATATTGTACATAGATAATAATTAAGAAGGTCGAACTTGTATTTTATATTCCAAAACAGCTGCTTTCTACATTAGACTTTTCCGAGTCCAACGTCAATTTGGAAGTAAGTATTTTGGAACCATTTTGAGTAAACTTAGGTTTACCTCAAATAGGAAATCATATGCTATAGGCCAAACAAATTAATATAGTGTTCATCTGATGTTGGGAATAACTGCAGGTCAACCTATAGAATATTAAGTGCAGTTAATCGAACTGCCTTACAATTTGAAGAGATTTTTAAAACAAACCGGAAGAAACTTCTGAAACAAACTTGAAGAAACTTTTGGAACAAACTTCAAAAAACTTCTGAACCAAACTTAAAGAAACTTCTATCAGAAACTTGAAGAAACTTAAAAGAATGAGTCGGCTTTTTATGCCACCAAACATTCCAAAGTTTTTCATCGATCTGCGATGCCTTGATACGTGTTGGGATAAGGACACAGTGTTGACACTAAGGGCAGGAGACGAACCTGCTATTCGTTTGATGAAATCTGCAAGTAGATTTTTGGCTCAAGAAAGGTAGGTCCAGGTTCATATTGATAAAGGCGACCTAAAAAATTCCAAAAGTAGGAAAAAAACAGGAGGGTGGTTAGGAAAGATGCAGCCTTTAGAAGTCCGTAGATATCAGGTACACGTAAGTGATTCGAGCTAAAAACTAAGAAAACTAGATATGTACTATGAAGGGTGGCTACAGCAAGTGACAGGAAAGTTTCATTGTAGTAAGTTGAAAAATGTAGCATAACCTACATGGAGGGTTGCCATAGACACAAGATTTGATGAGACACAATTAAAATGAAATGGTTACATTAAGTAGTTTTCCCAAAGGTTTTTGAAAAAAATGTGAATTAAAGGTATACGATATACAGTAAAAAACACCTCCCCCTTTCCCCGTCCTTTTTCGTTCTAATTTTGTTCTGGATTGGCACTATGCAAAATTTTAATATCGTGCATCAAATTGTTTTTATTGCCTCTTCAAACAGAGTCTATTTAATGTTTCTTTTTCGCTTTCGTGTTGTGTTCAAATTGGGATACAGTGATTTATATGCTTATTCTGTTACATTAAAGCTTAAGACTGGCGTAAGTTATAACTACATAGTTACGATTGGTTTAAAGAATTCAATTCAATTTTATTCGCTACAGATACCATCATGGGAAATTATCCACGTAAACATCACAAAAAAACAGTAGATACAGTGACAGCGGCTGAACTCCTCCGGCAGCCGGGGCAATAACCCAAAATGCAGAGCACCCCCGACAGAAGGGCAAGGTTGAGGTGGGCGTCAGTGGCGAGACCAGAAAATACCCGACGGCAGGGCAAAGCCACAGACAGGAAGGGAACCCCCGACAGATAGGGCAGATTTGATGTGGGCGTGTTCCCGGTTTTCAATTTCAAGCGAAAAACGGTGTTTGATTTTTAGGGTGTTTTGTATTTTGGCGGCTCAAGTACACACTGACAAGTTCACCCCCCGTCGGAACCTAGAATTTCTCCCTCGACGGGAGGACAAATAACCCCGACCGAACGGTAATAATAATAATAATAATAATAATAATAACAATAATAATAATACAAAATTATTATTATATTATATATATAATAATAATTATTCAATTCAATAAAACATTTATTATATTTTACTATTATTATTATTATTATCATTGTATATAATGCCCACTGAACAAATAGAGCAATAACCTTATTAATTAACGTATGTTTCGACTGAATAAAGCAATGCCTATTAGGCCTATACGATTTAATTAACAAAGGTGATCGTGCGATGTAACCCTGGTAAAAGTGCGTTTAGTTTATGATAGGAAAGTTTCATGACATTATCATCTTCCAGGGTAAACATGAGTAATAACCGCTAATAAACTTTGACATTTCGTCGTTATACACCATCTACAACGATATGCGTATACTATGATATTGTTGAAAGTGTCCTTTCTATTATGATAGATATATAATAGGCGCGTTTGTTTCAATATAATTTGCTATTTTGTAAATTTTTAATTGGGGTTTAAAAATTGACAGAGGTTTTAGGGCGGTAGAGGTGGAATAGGCGAGTAGGTGATTCTTTATTCATTTATATTTTCATCATCTCGAGTTGTTACGGGGCGGAATTTTGTTTTGTTTGTTTGTTTTGGGATTTTTTGGAGGGAGGGGGACTTGGAAGTTATCTCCCACCTTTGAAAAATTTACCTACATTTTTTTTCTCATTTTATAAAAAAATCAATTAGTTTTGAAGTACAAACAAGTATCTTTCAAGTACACACAGAAAAATACAAAATCAACGTATTTTTTCTGTTGTATGTGCAGGATTAACCCCAACATTAAACAAAACATTTTTTATAAGGACCATTAAAATTTTCCAACGTTCAGTGTTCTTTATTTTCTTGTCAATTTTGAACTAAAAACGGTTCTCATTTTGTTCATAGTTTTCTATAATTTTAAACAATAAAAATTACTACTGTATTAGTTCGAGGGGAAAATCATGTATTTTATCAAACTTATTTTGTAATGTTTCCTGATAACATTAATGGAGTAGATATTAAAGATGCAATGTTACCATAGATATATTATTACGGCTAGATGGTGATCTTAACACTGTAAAAATGGCAGTCCATGTAGGGGCCTACTATTTTGATTTCTCAGCCTCCGTCACAAACATGTAAGTTAAATAATCATAACTGTTTTACAATTATTTTATTTTTAACATTATTTTGTTATACAAATTATTTACATATGTCACACATATTTTATGTTGTCAATTTCTTTAGATTTGGATTAAATTCACTTTCATTTATTGATAAATTAAAAACTTCTATAAAAGATTGCGCGTGCGCAACTTCGACATAGCAACAGCCTTAGAACGTAACACGATTTTATTGGTTGGAATCCAAAGTAGTAGGTGCTTCCATTCAAAATCACTCAAAAATGACCAAAAAATCATAAGCATTAATTTTGAATTTAACTTGCTCATAACAAAAAACATAAAAAAAAAAAAAAATTTAAAATTATGAACTTGAAAATAGAAATCACTGTATTTAAAAATTGTTTAATAAGATTTTTACACCGAAAATGACGTAAATTTTAGAGGCTTCCAGCCTTTTTATGGATTTTTGCTACTTTTAAGCAATATAATATTGCAAAGTAGGGGTAAATATATTTTTAATATTCTAATTTTGGGTGGAATGATCATAATTTATATATTTTTTCAAAATAAGAAAGTTATTTTCAAAATCAATTTTTCGTCATTTTTCAGGTGACAATGCATCTTTAAGTTGATATAACCCTTTTAAAACAGTATGTGATGAGCTTGATTTGTTTTTTTAAGTTCCCTTTATACCGAATCCGTCATTTTTAAACACAAATTTGCCAGAACCATTTTTTTTTTAAAGATTCACTGTTTAATAATTTCCCCCGTTTTTGGCAAGATATTCCTAATAATATAAGAGAACATTCATTATATAGTTTTAACAAATTTGCGAATGCACTTCGATCTTATATTAGACAGCTTTAATATAATGTATATACGTACATTTTAATCAATTTTATGTAGTTTTTATGTTTTAATTTTCTTTATATAATATTCTATTTTACTTATGTATGTCTTAGTGTGGCATGGAGAGCCGACTCGATAGTGCTTAGCACTCATGGCAATCCTCATGGTGCTACACCCTTGTCTCAATGCATTGTGTTATATATACCTGGAAATTGAATAAAATAAAATAAATAAATTAATTAATTAATAAAAAAAACAGATGAACTTTTTTATCAGCAGAACAGCGTATCCCGGGTGTGGGGGTGCTTGGGAGGTAAAAATAAATTAAAATAGCATAAAAATAAGAAGATTGAGCCCACAAGCACCCCTTTAGAGGAATTGAGCACCCCCTTTAGGAAAGGAAGTACACATGACAGGAGAAGGGTGAAAACAACATACCTGAAAAAAGCCATATGGGCGAGAGGATCTTTTTTGCTTTGCTTGTTAAAATCCAGTTCTAACAATACACTAAATATAGTTTCACCAAAAATTAATATTAACAAAATGGAACAGACCTTTAGAGTTGCTGGTGCACGCTGTTGGAACTTACTCTCTCCTGAATTGCAAGCCGCTCAGTCAATACTTTCGTTTAAGTACAATTATAAACAACAATTCTTTTAGCTTTATTGCTCTACCTTTATTATATCTTATGTAAATATTGTATATAATCAGGACTATATTGAAAACCAATATATATTTTTTTATTTATCATGATTATTATAATTATCAGGTATTATAAAACTATGTATATTGAATATATTAATCCTGAATAAATATGTTACAATAAATAAATATGTTACAATAAATAAATAATCCCGTCGGGTTTGAGCACCCCCTTTCCCGAATCCTGGATACACCCCTGCTCAGCCTCAGTTTGTTCTTATTTGTACCAGTGCCAAGCCAAAAGTCAAGCCAAAAGTCGCAAAGTCAGTTTCCCATAATAGGAAGAAATGTTTAAAAATGACATTTTTTTTCAAATTTTATTTAAACAAAATGTTTTAAAACGCCATTTAAAATGGGCCTGCTTAGTTGATAAATACTAATAAACAATTTTCAAATGCAGTTTTCTCAAAACTTAATTACTTAAATGTTTGAGCTTTGATTGCTTATAACTTCGCAAGGAAACATATCGTATTAAACTGACTTTTTTGCATGTGAAAGATAACAATGTGTATTTTCATAATCTAATAACTCAATTTTCAATTTTTCGACTTATGCCTCATTTTGCTTGGTTCTGCCACATTTTGCTCTTATTTTGTTTACATTAATTTCAGCCTCATTGTTCTTATAAAGTGTGTTCCTTATTTTAAAAAAATGTATAGGACTAACATTTTCGTTTTCTTATTTTATTTCGGTGTTTGCGAAGCCTCCTTCATCGGTTTACCCTCTACGCACCTAATAACAGTATTACATTCGTCATTAAATTTAATTTTCACGATGTATGTTTTTTTTTCGATAGTGGGTTCAATCCCTGCGATCACGTGGAGTTAAGTGCCGACAGAGGATACCTCTTATGGACGAATCCTCGAGGGTCAATCGAGGTCAGATTCAAATATGGAAAGACTGGTGACGATTTCAAGTAAGTAAACCTTATTTATAGAACCCATGGCAATGTTTACAATGTTTATAAAAAGTAGTAACCTGGTAGTAGGAAGGGACGGAGGACTTGACAGGCTCAGCCATCACCCCCACCCACCCTCCAGAAAATTGTCTAAACATTCTTTATTAGGTCCCCAAGTCGCAAAGCAGGGCATATTATAGGTACATGCTACCTGGTTCTTGGTTGAAGAAATCCCTACTCACAACAGAGGACCCGCCCCTGACCAAAAAAAAAAAAACCAAAATAACACCAATTATATTTATAGGCCTAGTATATAGGCCTAAAATGAATTATATCTGTAAATAATGATAATACTAGAAATTAATATATTGTGTTTAATCAGGGACAGTGTTCCCTGGTTTAATGAGATCTGATAGAGTCCTTATTTGTGATTGTATACAATCTACCATAGACAAATTGATCTCCGAGTTAACAAACAAAATGAAACATTCCAATATTACCCATTTGGCGTTTCATATGAGAGCGTTAAGAATCTACTAATTGAATACTTTAAATGCTTAACGTACCATTTTGCAAATACTGAATTAATTAATACTGTGATGTTCGCATGAATTTTCTATCGATGTACTTAATATCTTATGGTCATTAAAAATAGTTTGTTTAGTCAAAATCAATTTCTACCAAGTGATAAATTGTTTTATGATATAACAAAAGTCAAAACGCCATTTTTAACTAATTTTTGTATTTGTTATTAATTTGCATAATAACGATTCTACGAAGACCAGGCATACATTTAAAGTGTCCCTAATTTTTATGGCATCACCATTGATTTATGAGGGTGAATTCCTACGATGTTGATGAATTGACGCAATATATAATAATTAATGTATCAATATTAATACCCTACCGATGTATGGGTATTATCTTTTTCTGTCATCTTCAGGGTAATTATGCACAATTGAATCCCTTCAATTAATTGAATTCGGGGATCAGTGGATTTAAAAGGGGAGGGGTGGGCGGTTAAAAGACTTAATGCCCCTAAAGTTGACCTGGAGTTTTTTGGGGGTTTTTAATGAGACCGGAATAATAAAAATAATAAAATAGATGCACAGCGGCTGCATATAAGGACTCCCTGAGACGAAGTTTTTTTGTATTTTTTTGCTCGTCAAAACCAAAATCGGGATTTAACCGCCCCCCTCCCCCCTAAAAAAGAAGAAAAATTGGGTTTCTGTCACTTTAACGTCACATAGTATTGTAAGAAACTTCATACACGTAATTTGAATTTTACAGGTGTCTAATCGATCCACAACACATGGGAATTAAAATATATCAATTAAAAGGCTACCGCAAGGAAATGATAATGGATGGTAAACAACCTTTGAGCGAGAACACGAACCGACATCGAATGAAAGACAGTCCTGTGAGACAGGGGCAACACAACTTTGAGTTCAACTCTCACGATGGAGAGGTTCGACTGGTTCTAGAGATGAACCGAGACCACGATTCACTCAAACCACATGCATTCAAACTGAATTATGTCCTGACTTTGTAGATGAGGAATGGAGTTGAAGCAGCTGGAGAGGGTTTAGTACAGTAGGGGTTAAGAGCAGGGGCGACGGAACTGGACGGAACGTTTTTGAATTGGGGGACGAGGTTAAATTTTGCTCAGCTACCCCAGCCCGGTTAGATTTTGATGAGCAAAAAAAAAAACAAAAAAAAAACGTTATTGCCTATAAATTTGTGCTTTCCTGGTTCTTGAAGGGGTGGTTTCCAGGCCTCAATATTCGTATTTAACATGTTTACATGCTGTTTTTCAATTGTGAATTTTGTAGTTGGAGTGGCATTTCAGAGGGGACTATCCCCCCTGAATTATCGCTGGGGGACGCGTCCACCCATCCCCTCTTCTGCCACCCATGGTTTTGAGGGGATTAAAGCGTTTGGGGACGTGGTTGGGGAGGGATTAAAACGTTTGGGGAAAAACTGTAAAACTGTATATAGGACGATATACTGTAAATACGGTATTGAAAATTGTTTTTACCCTGCAGTCACACCTTGCAAAAAATACCTGTACCAAACTCGTGCGATCAAATGAAAGCCCGAGCGCTTAAGCCCGAGCGCTTACACAATTGTTAAAATTGTGAATTACTATGGAGCGATTATTCGCGCGTACAGGTAATTTATATTCATAAACTACGTTAAAACATAGTGAAAAGACTGAGCGCTGATTTATGGAAAGTAACGGATATTGAGAATGTGAAGAAAGAGACCGGCTGACACTGTTATAATTGAGGTAACTTTGTTCACGACAGACTAGGCTGGTGGATGCTTGTTGAAAATTGAAGTGGACTTTATTCAAATTTATTCAAGTTCACGTATTGAAACTTGACGCTTAAAAGTTTTCTAAAATTTGTAGAGGGGCGCTTTGAGAGAGGTGCGGTTATTAAAACGGGGCGCTTATTTGCAGAAGTAAATACCTACCGGTAATTTATATTTTACGGTTTGTCTTAAAAAAATATATTCGTCATCATGCTTATAGGTTTGTAATTGTTATTCCTTAAAAATCTAATGTAACAATTGTATATTTTACCTATGTCTCTGGTTAGGTAATAAATTATCGTAAAAAGAATCTACAATAATACGATTTTATTTAAATGTGTTATAATGATTAACAAGACAATAATGATAGCCCTAGTATATGTTGATCTTGACGACGACTAGTTGATGATGACAACGACGACGACGACGACGATGATGATGATAATGATGATGATTAAATGTCATCAATCACCATCACTACCACCACCATCGCCACCTCCATCATTATCATGATCACCATGACCATGATTATGACCATCGTCATGATCATGATCATCATCCAGAGGCGGATCCAGAAATGATTAAACGGGGGAACACAGACGAGATCCATTTTACAGTTGGAAGGGCACAGAAAGACTGACTGCGCCAGGGGTAGGTTTGGGAGGGGGAGGATCCCATTGTTGAAAATAATAAACCTCTAGACACTCATGCAGAACATCTTGGACTATACAGTTGAAAAGTGGTGATCCCCACTCAAAAATGTGGGGATACTTGTTTTTCTCTTTACCTTTTTTTCTCAATTTACCTTTTTGTGTTTGATGACGAGGTGGAAGACACGTGCCCCCGTGGTGTCCCCTCCCCTGGATCCGCGCCTGTCATCATCATCATCATCATCATCATAATCATCATTATCATCATCATCGTCGTCGTCGTCATCGTCATCATAATGATCATCATGATCATGATCATGATGATGATGATCATCATCATCATCATCACCATGATCATGATCATCATCATCATTATCATTATCATCATCTTTATCATAATTATTATAATCATCAGCATCAGCGTCATCGTCGTCATCTTAAGTACAGTATTTTAATACTTAAAAGTATTATTACTTCGCTGGATCGTACTCAACATTCATCTTCCAACAATTGACCTTTCTTCCAAATTATGTGCGTTAATTAGTAAGATGATCAGAAGAGAGCAACTACAAAAACAAGATGGTAGGCCTACGCAATAGCCTGTTCAGGGATATAATACATAGTTATTCTCAATGTCATTTAAGACCATAATATTAATTGAAAAAAATGTCGATAACATTACGTAAACATCACATAGGTCTAAGCCGTACGTGTCCCAGGCTATTGGCAAGAGAGAATAGGCCTAATAAATACGAAGTTAAAGCGTTTAATTGTTTGAGTACACGACTACAATATTAGTTTAAATAATTATATGCAGCATGTCTAGTTACACAATCTATAAACTTGACTTAGAATGAGTGCAGGACTAATGTAACTTTGTACTACATTATAAAGTTCCCACGGCGTTTTCGAGTCATCTAACAATTACTAATAAACGCTTTAGCGGCAGACGATGCCAAATATGGTGTCCGCATGCCAGAGTGTGCAATCTGGAAAGAAAGTAAAGATAGTGTTATAAGAGTAGTGACGCATGTTGTCGAGGAATTTCAAGTGTAAAGTTTATGAAAACGTTGGACTATTATTGTCTGTCACAACCAGTGTACATTGTTTTACGTCTACCTTAATTTTCAAACGAGTTCGGGACGCTTACACAGTTTTGTGAGGCTTAAAAACACTTGGCGAGAGGGGGTGGAGGTTTCGAGAGTGGCCTATTTGAATGTTAGGAAGTGTCAGTGGTGGCGCCAGGATTTGCCCAACTGGGGCCATGATTCCCGACAGGGGGACATGGTTCCCGACAGGGGGACATGGTCCCCGCCAGGGAGGGAAGTCCGGGTGGGCGTGGTTACCCGTTTGGTTTTCATGAGTAAAAAACAAATTAAAAAACGTTATTTTTTCCATTTTGGCTCGTTTTATGTGTATTTTGAATCTGGTGGGTCACATATACAATATTTTTATTTTTATTTTCCCCGACGAAAGTGGTCAATCTTCCCCGGCGGGGGGGGGGCAGCCTTCCCCGCCGGGGAGCCCTGGCCCCCGACCCCCGCTGGCGTCACCACTGGGAAGTGTAGAGCCAGGAAAGAGTTAGAACCAGGCACACGACGTCTAAAACAAATGGGGATCACTTTTGCGAGAGTTCGGATTACATTCAAACACGCGACATACAGACCGACTGACCGAAAACACATTAGTCATGATTTTTTGAGTAAGTACGGTAAACCATGGTTAAAAAACCAAATGTTATCCTGACACCTTCGTCAGCGGACTATAGATATGGATAAAAGTATGCTGTAGCCTCCAGTATGTTAATAAATTAAGCCGATTTCAGGCGCGGATCCAGCAAAAAATGTGACCTATTTACTTCGTGAGAGTCCCAACTCACATCAGCGGCACCATGGTTGGCGCTGATGTGAAAATGTTTTGATATTTTTACTTCTAGATGGCTGGAAATTGCACTATTGAAATTTAAAACTGTAAAGATTAGCTTTGTTTGTAATTTATTGTGTAACCATTCACCACATTTTGACATGATACATAGGCCTGCTTTAAAGGCAAAGATACAGGATAAATATTAGGACAACCCTATAAAACTTAAAGAAATATAAATTTAAGTTATTTTAATGACAGTTTTAAAATCTTCGCTGAAGAAAAAGAGGTACCAACGCCTTTTTTCGGGGTATAATGAGCACAAAAAATAACGCCAGCGAAAAGACTGACTATAACTCGCAATCTGGTGAAATGTTACAGAAAATATTGTAGGACCTACAGGACGAATATAGGACAATCCTATTAGCTCAAAGAAATATATTTTTAAAGAAATTTAACTTATTAACGACATTTTTAAAGACTTGGTTGATGAAAAGAAGGTACCACCACGCCTAACCGTACACATACAAGAACTAACGCTAGCTGTAAGGTTAACATTAGTGTTAATTAATTTAACTTCGCTAATGGTACTTTATATACAAGGTGGCTGTCGTAAAAACAGTAAAGTTTATTTAACTCGGCATCGAGACTCAACGCTGAGGGAAACGAATCTTCATGAAATGTAGACAAACGGCAAAAATATATCATCCACGTGTCTTTTGATGATAGTAGCATGTCTGGAATGGAAATTTTTTCTAATTCTTCAGCGCACCCACCCGACCCGCCCCGTTACGCCGACTTGCAAACCATTCTTTTGTCAACCAAAGATAAGAATACAGACTTCTCTAAGGTAGAAAACAGCTAACACGATCACAAATAAAAACAAGACTAATTTACAAGTCAGTCTTTCTATAATTTACCTTTATTTAAAACAAATTATGTATATATATTTTTTTCTGACCGTTTTCCGTAAAACGGTGGAAACCGGTGTGGATCCGCGCCTGGGTTTGACAATAATTATTAGTAAGAAATGCAATTAACACAGCAAACAACGTGATGACTGTAGACATCGTAGTCGCTTTAATCCTCAGTATCCAATTTGATTTTAATTGCTATAAACAACATCATCAGCCACACT
>JAOTQE010053982.1:0-13072 GCA_025631205.1 Nesometra sesokonis
AATTTCAATAAAATATGTGACTGATAAGTCGAAAAACAATAGAAATCCTAGCCTTATTACTAAAACAAAAGATTACAAATTTTGTTCTATGGTCAGTTTCGTAATGTAATGAAATAACTGCCCTTCTTTATTGTTCATCGCAGGCTTGAACAGCATGAGTCATTGTGTGCGTATGGATGGGTCACAGTTCACGAAAAAGGGGGCGCTATTTGCTGTACGGCACTCAAAAAAGCTGGTGACATCCATGCCTGAAGTATAATCATCACCTTAAAATTTACCCATAGGCAAGGAATGGGCATTCACTTTCAATACCACATCAATGTTTAAAAAATAATAGGACAAAATATTTTCCTTTGTATTTTATATTTTTGATGGACTTTGTCACTTGGTCAAAAGCTATAGAGGTCACAATCACCATAAACTTAGAAAATTGAAAATCGCATAGGGAAAAAAGTTTCTATCATTAAGGGAAAAAGTACTATCACATACATGATGGTACTTTTCCAACTGGAAACTTGGTGGTTGAAATTATCATTTGATGTTTGACCAATCAGATGTCTGGAATATATGTACGAGATACAAAATGGCCTAATTCGTTCCCATTAACTAGAAACAAGTTTAATGCACCTATCAATTTGTATGAGTGACTATAAGACCACCGTTTAAGATGCATCATGGTTGGATAACTGACCCGTTAATTCTTACTGGGACAAACTACTAAAAGTAACATTATCATCTGTTGTGATAAACTAAATAAACGCAATTCTGAATATATTTGTTACATCTAGTAAGAAAATGTTTTTTTCTTATATTTATTAGAACAGTGGCCGTGTTTCCGCAGGAAAAACTTATCCGTTAAATTATCTCGATAAAAAAAAATCCGATAAAGTGCTGCAGAAACAGGTGTTTAACCTATTCTGACATAATGAAATTATCCGATAATTGACCTAAATGCGATAATTTTTTTTACCTTTGACACGGGTCAGCCTTGATTTTGCATTTGGTGCTTTTTTGCGAAGATTTCACAGCGGTGCAACGAGGGTGCCACGCGAGGAAAAGGCAAATCGCCAAAAAATCACCGGAAGTTAGTGGACTCGCAATGCATTATGGCCTACACTGAGTTTGCGCATTTGTAGTTTTTAAAATTAATTTGATTGGATGATAATTTATCGGATAACCTGAAATTCATGCGGAAACACGGCCAGTGTTACTGTATAAAAAAAACTTATTTCTCATCTGTGTGGCAGCAGTATAGCAACAGTTTTCAGTCTCAGTCTTTACCCAGGCTACCTCGTGAATTTCAACCTCGCTTATTTGAATGATTGGACAGTCAGGGTTTATCATATTCAAGAAATGGTAGGTCACATCATTACAATATGGTGCGTCAATTGCGCGTAATGGCAAGTCACTTTTTTAGATGAAGGGTAGCGTATGTTACCTAAAATACCAACGAACAACTGACCAGCTGACACACCTTCCTCAGGGGTCCGATAGTCTCATCATAAATTTGATAACTGCATTAATATGTAACTCATATAGGCTAGGCCTAGGCCCTAGAATGTTTGAGCTTTTCTCTAAAAATGGAAATGTTTTAAAGGCAATTGTGTTCAAAGTGTTTGTCTGCATCTTCTCAGCCTGCACTTAAGCTTAGTAGGCCTAGGGCCTAGGCGGACGGTCTATAATAAAAATCAATATGGTGTAATAGCCTTGGCCCGAGTAGATTATAATGTACAAAAAAAAAACGATGAGAAAAGTGTATGTTCCATGTTTAATGATGATGTTCTGAAAAGGTAAACCTCTGAAAATTCCATCGTTGTTCCTTGTTTTATTTTCACCGACTGTGTATTAATAATAATAATAATAAAATAAAGGGAATAACGTAGGATTAATACACATTCATTATATATTATATTGCTTGCATTTAACCTACAATTTCGTCATCAAGTAAGCATATTCCTAATTTATACGTAAAATGAAAACCCTAATTTATAGGTTAGGCCTGACAAATTTCGCATTCCTCGATTCAATGAAACAACGAAACCACCACCACCAGAACGTTCTGGTTTTGGCTTATAATATAAATACAGAGGTACATTAAATTTAAATTCCTATATGCTTACTTATTTACAGTATTCTAGATAAAAATAATTAGTTTAAAAGTCATTTCTTACCCGTTGCGTCGGACATTCTGACACTAAAAAGTGAATATATTTTTTTTCGATTCGATATCAACACAACAATCAGAACAGCCTTCGTTTTCTCACAAAATTTGATGGTAGCCTTTCTTCTCATGCAAATTAGATACACTAATCACTTCAAAATCAATTCACCTTATAAAATTAGTTCTAATTAACATAATTAGTTTGTAGTCATTTACACAACTAATCATTTTTAGTATAAGATTGTGAACAATTATATATTCAATTTTTTTATTATATAATTATATTTTTTAGTAAAGTAATATTTTAGAATGAAATCTTGAGATGCATCAAAGAAAATATTATTACGCAGCAAATAAATTTTTATCGTCTACGTCATCTCCGTTGAAATCACGCTTTCAAAATGACGTAGTTCTTTGGATCGAAGCCAAAGATTATAGCGGGCGGTATAAACATTTTTTAGCAGATCAGGTTCTGAAAATTAATCGGGCTACAGGCTTTCATTTCATTATGTAAATGGCACGAACTTTTATTATAAAAAGAATACCTATATGAACAAGAATTTACGTTGTTTTCATAAAATTCACTTAGGAACAATAACATTTATTAGCTTGAGTACAGTTTATTTTCAATTTATTTATTAGATAAAAGTACAACTATCATGTTAAACCATGGAGTTATAATAGTTTATTATAACTCCATGGTTAAACATGGCGTTTATTATATAGGCCTAATTAAATTACGCCTATATTATTTATTAAATCCATTTGCATTACAGTATTGTATTTACCATTACTTTTCACTACATAAAGCAAACTGTCACAGAAACATATATTAAAACTATAAAGAAAATTATTTTGGGCATATGTAATACTTTAATGTTTTGATTGGGGCCATTTCGATCCTATAAATAAGAAAGTAAGTTACAAACGCGCATTT
Source organism: Nesometra sesokonis (assembly GCA_025631205.1). Classification (NCBI taxonomy): domain Eukaryota; kingdom Metazoa; phylum Echinodermata; class Crinoidea; order Comatulida; family Antedonidae; genus Nesometra; species Nesometra sesokonis. The sequence continues at coordinate 3,099 of JAOTQE010053982.1, forward strand.
TCGATCCGTCTGGATCCCTTCAGGCGTACCCAGAGATACGCCTTAATCCAGACGGATCGAAAATTTGCGTTTGTGAGTAGGCCTACTTTACTGATTATAGGGTCGAAATGGCTCCAATCAAAACATTAAAGATTTACTTGTCTCACTATGACCCTCCATATATAACTTAACGGTCTCATAACAAAAGTTAAAGTTATTTTGGGCATAATTATCCCAAAACTGTACGAAATAATAGAAAAAGGAGCCTGAAGAAATATGGAATTCACAAACGACAACCGTCGTCAAAAATATTGTGCGTCCAGGTGCAGATTTAAGGTGGGGGACCGGAGGCGCGCTCCATAGAGTATCGGCAAAACGTAGTCAACCTGTATTAGCGCCGGGTATATTATAAAATTGACCCTAAAAAAAATAGACACACATATGGGCGATCCATAACATAAAAACTGTACCTAAGCACGCAAGATGTGGATATAACATATTATAAGGATATTTGTTTGTCAAAATCAAAGCCGGGAACCACGCCCACCTGGACCTGGGACCCGCTTTTGATGGATCCAGGATCCGCCTCTGGATAGGGCAAAATAAAAATATTCTTCTTTACGTCTTATCTAGGGGCTATAGCCTACAGCACCCCTTCCTTGTCGGGGATCTTTTCCGCATTGTCGGGGATGAAATTTATGTTTTTTGGGTAAAAATTTTTCATTGAGTGTCGACAGGCGAAAAAGCCCGTCTAAAGCATGGTTTTTGTCTCCCTTCCGGGGGCGTTGCCCTGCTGTCGGCGAACTTATGGCACCACCACTGAGGGTGTGTGTGTGGGGGAGGAGGGACGATGCCAAGTTAGATAAGCACAGGTTTTTTATTTTAACAGAAAACTAACTGACGGCAATTATAGGCGTGGGTCTAGGGCCCAGGAAATGTCTCTATAGATCCCTTTTTTGGGAGTGCAAATAATATTCTGTCAAGTCAAAAGGGACCCAGGTTCTTGCCTCACCTTCCCCCCCCCCCCCAACACACACACCACACACTTGCGCCTGCCTAGGAAGAGAATATTACCGTGCTTGTGTTGTTTCCTTCCGTCCGTTTATCTGGTAACTCGAGTTCTAACAAACTGAGACTTTCAGAGGATCAACCGTGGATTGGCCTTTGTTGATCCCTATGACTATGAATTCGGTAATTCTGAAATCGATAACAAACAGCAACAAATCTGGTTTTTTTTTGGGCACTCACTTTTTTTTTACCCTGAACTTAGCGCCCCCTCACCTAAAAAAAACACTGCCAGCCTAGCTGTGACTCATTTTCAGGAATCCTGGATCTCCCCTTGAGGTGAGGTGATAATATAGGACAGATAGTAAATCTAGAATTCGACAACCGAAAACGGGTGACGATATAGAGGGCGCCCAAATAACCTAGGCTCTGCTAGCTTGAAACTGGTACAGTATCACGGTATATAGACCCAAGTTCATGTACTCGATGTTTTTTTGACACTTTTTCTATGTCTTGAATTGGAAATCCCATCACCCACACATACAAAACACGCATGCATTGGCTCGCTGTTTTACTGACACAACAAGATAGAAGAACGTCCAGATGATAAAATGCGAATTATTTGAAATGACGAAAGCGAAATGCTGTCAGTAAGGCGATCTGACAGAGGCTAGGGATGGAATCTTTACTTTCAACGATTGTCTTCTTTGCGTTTTCAATTTACCTTTTGTATTAGAAAGTCGACATAGTGACATCACAGATTTTAATTCTAGGATCTGACGTCATCATAGGTCTATGTGTATAAAAAAATGCCTAGGGCTGTTACTGTTTTAATGACGTATATTGTTCGATTTCATAGTTGACAGCTGAGTGGAAAGTAAGTATATTACATACTGTACCTGTCAACCAATTATTGTATGCGAGGTAAACAGAGACAAGCGGGGTCGGTTAATTCCAACTTAAATAAGAGAAAAAAATGAACATAAACGGCCGCATCGCATGACATCTAAAGAGGAAATTAGCATGTATTGAAAGAACCTATAGGTCTACTTTCTAGGTTATAGAAGAAGGTAATGCAGACTCTATTTTTTAATAACGTATTACTTTTTGTAAAACCGATAGGAAAAGCTTGTAAATCGCTAAGCGGCAGGAAAGTAAAAAAAAAGGAGCTTAGCGCCTAAATCGGTAGTTTGACTGGCAGATGATATTCCACAAAAAAATTAAGTTGACAGCGATACCTCTTAGGATAAACAAAAATTCCACTACATAGTACATCTATTGACCCCACTGTCTACCCTTGGAGATGTAGGCTAGAATGTACCTCCTTGGTACCGATGGTAACATGGAGATATATTCATTGATGGGCAGATATACAGTAGGTACATCGATAGCAGTGGTGCCGCCAGGAATTCCCCGACAGTAGGGCAATCCCCGACAGGGAGGACCCCGACAGAAGGCAAGTTTGAGGTGCGCGTGTTCCCGTTTTTCAGTTTGACCATGATGGAATAAAAAATAAAAATCCTCCATGGTTTGAGAAGCAAACAACATGTCACCATGTAAATCCATGTGTAAAATAATTCCAAAGAAATTTAATTGAGAAACATTAGATACTGGATAATTTCATAATATTCCGAGTATTCTCCAACCATCCTGAGCGAAACGACAACACTCACCTGTGTGTCTCGAACTTTTGGTGTTGCATTTTGAGCGTTATAACTTTCCAGGGTCGTCAAATATGATTGGCTAAGATAGGTGGCCCCGCCCACATATTTTAAAGATCACCGCATGGCAATTTTAATACGATGCACCAGAGAACGTTCGCATACTCTTCGCCATCCACAGACAGGGATAGACATCAGCTTAACTGCAACAGGTAAATTTTCAATTTCAGGAAATTATACAAATTTAACTTAGTTTTTCCTTAATAAACTATAATTTTTACTCAATGATATGGTAATATGTTGTTTACCTAGGAGTAGGCAATTTAGATATTTCTACCATCCTTCGCTGTTTGTGATAAAATAAGTTTTCAATTTGTTTTGTCTGGCCACTCCCTATTTTGTTGTAGATGGAATTTTACTTTATTTTATTTGAAATTAATACCATTTAATACCTCCTTAGCATCTACTGCTTCTCTTTGCCTCACTGCTATTAAACAGTTCCATCCCAACTTCGATATTTTTATCTCTTCTTGCGTCTCGATAGTTTGAAAATAGGCTAGCTAGGCAGGTGGTGCGGTGGATTTCAACCCGGAAGTACGAAAGCGGAAGTAAGGAATCGTGGTCGTGCCTCGCCTTAGTTTCGTTAAATCATTTTTACACCCCAGTGATATCTGTAAACTTGGTCTGGGTCTCCCAATGATTTTGATTTGCCTTCGTTACTCTGATCAACTGGCTGTTTATGTCTTCTTTTTTTTTATTTACCAATGTGGCCTTGAAGTAGGTGTTTCTGCTTGTTATGTTAGTGGCATTGTTTATTCTGAGCTTGAGGAAATTTCATGTATACCCTATATTTTTTAATTTAAAATGTTTTCTGTTTAGAAAACTAAAACATGTGACGAATAATTAAAAGGGTGGCTCGGTTTGGAAGCCTTCGCTCTAAATGTTTTTTCACTAGTCAAATTTATTCGCACGAACAGTGTACGCCTGTGCAGTTCAATATTTCCGTTTTTTGCTGCAATGAATTTGGTAGTTTGAATTGTTTCAACTTTTGGCAAACTAAAAAATTGTGCATGGTACCAAGGAGGTACATTCTAGCCTACATCTCCAAGGGTAGACAGTGGGGTCAATAGATGTACTATGTAGTGGAATTTTTGTTTATCCTAAGAGGTATCGCTGTCAACTTAATTTTTTTGTGGAATATCATCTGCCAGTCAAACTACCGATTTAGGCGCTAAGCTCCTTTTTTTTTACTTTCCTGCCGCTTAGCGATTTACAAGCTTTTCCTATTTTATGTGGATAAAAATAAACTTGAAATGCCAATCCTGATTGATCCGAATCTAGGCCTATGAACTTGTGGTCAGTATAGAAAGGTACACGAATGTATGTTACAGTATAAACACTTATTTCATTCCTTATTTACAAGTATAATGAAACAAAATCATTACATTTACATTGTAATCTGTTTATCATTTATCATTACTAAAGTGTACTAAAAATATACAAGTAAAATTTTGCAAAAATGTTGATTTGTGCAAATAAATTCTCGAGCATAGAATCATCAGATTTTGTTTGCATGAATAAATTTGCATGGTTGACAACGGCCTTGAGACCACTTCATGTTTGTGTGTGGAGCAAGTTCTAAGAAGTGAAATATAAAGATTATATTCTTGTTTTTTAAGTTTCAAGACTAAATTGTATTTCAGCTTTTCGGCATTTGCTTCGCCTTAACAATAATAAATTACCAAAATGGGTGATAAGCCAGACGTCCAAGAAGTAACCACCTTCGACAAAACCAAACTCAAGAAGACCGATACAGCAGAAAAGAACACACTACCAACTAAAGAAAGTAAGCCCATTTTTCACAATTATGATTTGTATAGAAAAACAAAAAAATAAAATAAAATTAGACCCCTTTTTCAGTATTTGTTTAGTTTAGTAAGAAAGTGTAATCCATACTCCAAGCACTGAGATACATGCCATCATGATAGGATTCAATATTTCGACATATATTATATCATCAAAATAAATTCTCGGGCGTACAATCGTTTAGTTTTTCCTGATGACATAATTTGTCGAAAGATTGAATCTTGTCATGATGGCATGCATTGGAGTATGCATAAGTTTAACTTAAAGTTGATTAGTCAGGTGTGGATCCAGGGACCCAACAGACCCGGGCCCCCTTTTGAAACCAAAAAATAAATTTGTTTGCACAATTTTGGAGCGCTAAAAGTGCACCAGAGAGAATCTGTAAAGAACAATTTTTCCGTCCCCTAGGCGGGCCCTGGACCCACGCCTATTATCATTTTCTTGTTAAAACCTTGTATTTGGGCTTGTCCAACTTAGCATCAGGGCCCCTCTAACTCCACTGGATCCGCTCCTGTTAGTGGAATTTTCGGATTTTGCTTAGTATTGTACAATTGCTTAAAAAAAGTTCTTCGGCTCAGGTGGATTTCAAAAACTGTTTACCATTAAAGAAATTGCACCATTAGAGCTAAGTCATTTATGTATGGGAATTCATTAGTACATGCTGGGTCACATTATTTTTGTAAAGACCAAAATTTACCGGGGAGCATGCCCCGAACCCCCTAAAACTTTTGACTCTCAACTCGCCCCCCGTCCCCCTTTTTCAAAAAGTCTGCATCCGCCCCTCGATCTTGCACTATAATAACAGCATTACACTTCACATGAACTGATGTCATGTCAAAATCCAAAAGAGCTTGTAGAATGGGGAACTTCAAATTGGCATGAAAATTATTTTAATTTACAAATTTCACTCTCTGGGGTGAATTTCTGGAGGAATGCATCACACTACTAGTCAGGGCTCGAATTTAACCAAGGCACCAAGGCCATTTGCCTCTTGTGCCCTCTCAATTGGCCTCAGTGCCTTAAAAAAAAAACAATCATCAAGGCCACTTTGGCCTTGGTCCCCCTTATTTTCAGTAATATACATAAGGATATAAGTTTTACAAAATGGCCTCTGGTGCCCTGTTGTAACTCTTAAAATCAAGCCAAAAATGGCCTGTCCCTTACCAAGCCCAAATTCAATGCCTGCAGTGACTCTAATATATTGCCAAAGTAAAGTTGTACCCCCAAAATTAGACCTAAAAAAATACATCGCCAATGAGTAAAACAGGGAAAATAAACTTCTTTCAAATTTAAAATGGGACCCCTTTATTTGAATCTGTCCAAGACTTCTCATATCAAACAGATGGGTATTAAATAAAAAATATTTTTAGAGTTAAGCAAATTTGAGTTACATAGTGTAATATTTAGCATTTAAACAATATTTTTTGTTTCTTTCCACAGCGATAGAACAAGAGAAGAGTGGATAAAAAAATGTCTATCCCATCTGTTAAATTGTAATTGTATTTTCTAGCAAAGAACCTGTAGTTACATTAGTTAAATTTATTTTCTATTAACATTTTTTCTATTCCGAGATCTCCAGTTTTGTATTAATACGGTGGCTTTGAACACCAACTTGTAAATGCAGAAATGTTCTTACTTGGGTGATAGAGGGTAGCAGACATGTTCGTCTTTGTCAAAATGCTAGTTCGATTTGTTTGAGCCACTGCCTGCCCTTGTACAGAATGTGTAATTTGTTCTTGCAATAGGGGACCAATCATGGAGGTAAAAAAGTTTATACTTCATGGACCTTACTAATGTCATAAGGCAAAATAAGTTCTGTTAAAAAAGAATAGTTTATATTTTGACTTGCATTTATCATTATAAAGTCTTCCAATGATCGTGAACCAGTAATATAAATAACAGATATGTTGGGATGGACATTTTTGCATGTTAAAACATACCAATGGTGCAAGACGATTCATCCACGTGGAATGCAGACAAGTGTCTCTTTGAGCTGGATGTGAACGACCTGAAGATGGATTTTGATCAAGACCAGTGAAGCGTAGAGAAAGATTAGACATCACGAAAAGGACTTTAAAAAGCTTGTTATGTTCATTTGGAATTTGTTCTGTATTTTGGACATTCCAGCATTGATTGAATAGAAAGACTGATTTTTATGGCTACTTCTGTTAAGTCTAATAAAAATATAATGGAGACATAGGTGAATAAAGCTGATGCAAAAAGTTGAAAATGTTCTGTTGCATTGTATTGTCTAGTTTAAAATTTATCCCAAAACTAATCACCATTAGAAAGGGATCAATCCAGGCTTGTCATGAGGACCACCTAATACCCCACTGAAGTCCAGGGGCCGAGAAAATTGACTGCCAAAAGGGAGCGCGTTTGCCTCTAGTGCATCCTCCTGGAGACCCCTACCCCCTTCCCCCACCCGAGATCAGTTAAGATTTCGACTTTAAGTGAAGTTTGCACATTGGTTTCGTTACTTAAAGTCTACCTACTTTGGTGGGTAGTGTACTTTGGGAGTTGTACACCAATAGCAAAATGTTTTGGTTAAATGATTTGGCTCCATTATGTTATAATAATAACATAGTATTATGCATATGATTTGAGAATCTCTTGTAAAATACTAAGTCTACAAAATACAGTGAAACATGCCTCGAAGAATTAACTTGGATAGTTGATTATTGTATCAATCAAATTACATGAAACATAAAATTTACTTGGAAATAATTGACATGGGTAAAATCAGCTCGGGCAAGTTTCACTGTACAATATCTATTAATATAAATAGAGCTAAAGCTACTAAAACATTTTGCTGTGGGTAGTAGTGTGAACTATTTTACCTTATACGGTGGAAGATGTAGGATCTTTGATATAATATATAAATATATATTTAAAATAAAATAAGTCTTTGACCTCAAATAACTTGGCATTGACATGGCACACTATGCTGGTCCTTTTGACTATAGCAGTCGGTTTAATGTATAAGTATGAGAATACCTAAGCTAAAGAGTTTAAATAGGCCACTTTAAAGTGTGGACTGTATACAAATGGGTGGGAATTGGCAATAAATGACACTGTAGTAATGCTTTTTTGGCAGGCTGGGGTGTGGTCATACGAGTGTAAAGTGTTAGAATGTATAAAGACGATAGTGACCAGAACTTGGTTTTGGACGTGACGTGCAATTAAAATGTCGATACATAAAGCATATCCATGCCAGCCCTAACCCATATATTCCACACCAAACTTGCGGAGTCGGCTAATACAGAGCCGTAGCCAGCATGAAGTTGTCGGTAACGCATGCCCCTCACCCCCGACACTGGACCAAGCGTTCCAAGTCACCAGCTTCGCCTTGTCTGTTTTTTAACTCTTGGCTACGGCCCTGTAATTGAAGCTTGTATTCTCATCACTGTGTGGAGAGAGTAGTTCCTTTCCATTCTACGCTTTTAATCTTCCCTCGTTTACCTCAAAAAGGTTTACCTAGCCAGTGAGTAAACCAAGTACTCTATGGTGATGCGTGGACTAATTGAAATCCTGTCAGCACCAGTCATGACCTTAGCAAACTCTAGATCCCAGGGGCGGGCTTAAGGGAGCCGGGCCGGTCCACACTTTTGGAAAGTAAAATATATCAATACCATATTAACATTGTCTACAAAACGAAAATATTAGAAAGAATTGATCCCTTAAAACGCCCCTGAGGCCATTGTTGGACATCTAAAGACCAAAATTTACAGGGGAGCATGCCCCGAACCCCCTAAAACTTTGACTCTCAACTGCCCCCCCTTCCGTCCCCGTCCCCTTTTTCAATAAGTCTGCATCCGCCCCTGGATCCTGTACTACAGTATAATACAGTACTGTACTATAATAACGGCATTACACTTCACATGAACTGATTTGTCCTGTGCACTGCTTAACTCATGGGTTTTATGGGTTGAAATCATTAATAACCATTCTTAGATGTGTCCATTACATTTAATGTGCTATTTATTTTTCAATGTTATAAATACTAAAATTTGCCTTAAATTCAAAGAGGCATTAAAACAAAATTCAACTTAGATTATTAACAATCTTGTATGAAATATAAATGTTAAGTTTAACAGTGGCGGTTTAAGGGCCCTCTAAAATTGATGAAAAAAATTGTTTTGATCGGACTACTGTAATAAAAATATATGCACAATTGCTGTGTATAAGGACTCATAGAGGCAAGGCAGGATGTATTATTTGCAAAGTTTTTTTTTTTTTTGCTTTTCAAAACCAAATTCTGGATTTAAGCTCCCAGTAAATCACAATACTGGATCCGCCTCTGGTTAATATACTGTTTCTAGAATTTATAAAAGTCTAACTGGTTTTAAATTTGGCATGCAGTTTCTTAGTACTGTACAGGGGTGGCGGAACGTTTTTGAATGATGAAGTTAAATTTTTAAAATTCGCCCGGCTACGCCCAAGTCCGCTTCCAATTTGATGAGCGAAAAAAAAAAAAGTTGTTGCCTCTACTTTCGTGCTCTAAAGGTGGTTTTCACGCCCACAATATTCATATTTTACGATCCCCCCTGAGTTGTCACTGGGGGGACGCAACCCCCATCCCCCTCTTCCGCCGCCCATGGTACTGTAATGACAATAGCGGCGCCAGAACTTTCCCGATAGGATGACAGGGGTAGGGAGACAGAATTTTTGACATTTTTAAGATAAATTTTCCCCTGACGAAGCCTGACATTTCCCGACAGGGGCTGTAGCTCCCCGTAGCGCCACCACTGTGTGGTGTGTTTTGGTCATCTTTTTTAGTTTGTCAGGCAGTCAGTCTACTAGTCCTTGTTGCAGTTGGTCTCCATTGATAAATATGCAATTTCTTTATAATGGTCCAACTGGTTTGAAATTTAGTGGGCGGTTTCTTAGCATTTTGGTCAGTCCTTTTTGAGGTTGGTCTCCATTGTTTAATACAAACTTTCTTCAAGTTTAATAAGTTCAATTGATTTGAAATTTAGCGGGCGGTTTCTTAGTAAAGTAATGCGTTTTGGTCAATCCCTAAAATTGTGGTTGGTCTTCACTATTTAATATGAAATAGCTTAAGTTTTAATAATCCAAATGGTTTGAAATTTAGCAATGTTTCGGTCAGTCCACTTTGCGGTTGATAATTCAATATGCAATATTTTTGAGTTTTTATAGTTCAAGTAATTTGAAATTTGTGAGATCCCACTAGAAGATTAGTCTCATGGTAGGAAAAACCAAAATTGAGTTATTGGTTGGGGGGGGGGGGGCACAACTGGCACGCACACCCCCCACCCAATAATAGGGGTAAAAAATCCACGACAAAAACTCAAAATAGACATAGATAACAGTCATTAGATAAGTTGATCCGAAGGTTTTTAGCATTTGAAATCTGTATGTATGGAATAAGGTTTTGAGAAAATCGCAAATAAAGCAATCTAAAAATAAACAAATTAAAAGACATATAAATGTCATATAAAA
>JAOTQE010053993.1:0-20352 GCA_025631205.1 Nesometra sesokonis
GGGTGTGGGGGGGGGGGGGGCCACTGGGTGTGTGCCCCCTATTATCGTCAAAATGTAGTTGTGCCTTCCCCCCCCCCCTTATATTAGGTGCGCCGGGTCAAAAATTAACCATAAAAACCCGAAATAGCCTCAAAATAGGGGTACTAGTGTACTAAATTGGGGAAATTACCCTTTTTTTTGCTCTTCAGGATTAAATTGCCAACCACGCCCACCCGGAGTGGAGAAGTGCGCCCACCCTCCCTTTTGGTGGATCCTGGATCCGCCTCCTGCAGATGGTCAATTGTTTCATATATTGAAAGACTTCATATTTTTATTTTCTTTTTAAATTTTTCTTTTTTTTGTATTTAATAAAAAATAAAATATAGACCGGATGGTCCACCTTAATAAAATCCATATCTTCTTTTTACACTTTGCTAAAAATCTTGTAGCGCCAGTTTGCTTTTGGGATCTAGTTGATAAATCTCGCTCTGATCAACTGGAAATTGTTAATGCAATTTGACAGGTGAATGGGTTAACTATGTTTTTAAGATAAAAAAAAATTCAAAATAAAAACTGATCATATTCATGTTTCTGCCTAATTGTGGAAAACTATATACAGTATGTAACCTACTTTGGCTTGGCACAGCAGTATAAAGCAATCTCATCTTATATTGTAAAACAATAAAATCCAATGTTTACAGTAAATTATACATCATAGCTATGTAACCAAGGAAACATTAAACAAAAGGCTATGGTATCCATAGCAACAAACCACCTTTCAAAGAACCTACAGACCCCCCAAGGCTAGCACCAGTTAAAAGTTGGTAATTTTTTATCTTTCAACAGGTGCTATCCAGACCTCAAATTTGGTATTAAATTCACAGTAGACCTACAGTACAGAAACTGTAAAGAACATCATTGGACTGGCATTTTGTTCATATTTCAAGACAGATTGATTAAGAAAGTCAAGTTTCAATGATTAATTCAATTTATTGCTTCTTAAGCCATCAAGGGCAATTATCCGCTTAACCGCTTCAATCCGTAGGGCGTCCGTAGGGCGTCCGTAGGACGCCATAAAAACGCCATAAAAACGACATAAAAAGTAAGGTAGTATATAATTACCCTGTCTGTTGATGTTATTAATGCCTTAATTGTTTATTCTAAATAATGCCTGTATTTTCCTATGTATACTTGTAGAGCATTGCTTAATATATCCTTGGTAGTATCCCTTGATATGGTAGTTTTTATAGGGTTAACCCTGGTAACTACTTTCATCTACCTTGTCACTACCAATATCTACCATTTTTAACAGAGTTATATTTTTCAAATGGTGGAAGAAAAGACTGAGACGATCAGTTTTAAAAGAAAGATTTAGAAAGTTGAGGTGACGTGAAATCCAATAAGTTATAGAAGATTGGTGACGTGATGAAGGAAATGGATAAAGGGGATGGTCAGAAGTTTTGATGATTCGACTAATAGCACACATACCTGCCAACCCTACCGATTTTGGCAGTAGGCTACCGCTTTTTCGACCTTCCTACCGCCTACCACTTTTGCATGAAAATCCTGCCGCTTTTTGAAATTTAAGACCAAAATAAAAATACACAATGAAAACCGTCAAAGACACCAAAAAACACGAAAATACGCAGTGAATTGGTACTAAAAGAGAGCATTTCCAGCGTAAATACACCCAACAATGGAAATCGGGGCGAAATGACCTTTTTTTTGGCTCACCAAAGCAAAATCAGGTAAAGCGAGGGCGCTGGTACACTTGCTTCATAACGACGAGACGGCCTACCGCTTTCGAGAGTACAAATGTTGGCCGGTATGTAGTACAGAGATGGCACGTATTATTTGAGTATGAAAATATTATATTACACATGAAGATTAAGTAGTATCATCAAGAGCTTAGCTAAAATAAGTTTGACGCATTTAAACAAGCCAAGTTTACATTGAGGAACCATAAACACAACAAGAATATTTTAACAAAGGCTCAATATGCGATTTAAACAAAATACATTGGTTTACATTGGTGGTTTTGGAACTTAAAATAATGAACAGTCTATGAAGTTTAGTTTCAAAGTTAAGTCCTAGAACTATTACAGGACCAATTATTACAAAATAGGTCTCCGAGGTAACTTTATTCATTTAAAATACTGAGAAATTCTACCTTAATCATAATATTATTAATAATAATAATATAACAAAATTAAATAAGTATACACTTGAACCTCACTGTGCCGACACCTCTCGTAAGCAGACACCTCCCATAACAACCACTTATTCAAAAGCCTGTTTGTTCTTCCTATCTAATCAGTACCTCTCGTAAGCGGCCACCTCCCATAAACGGACATGGACACCTTTTGGTACAGAACTTGAATTTCTTATGATACCCACAAGCAGCCATCCAAAATTGTTGTTTTATTTTTTAGAACAAAGACTACAAATTTCTATACAAAATCATTGCAATGAAATGGCTGAAAATTATGTTACTGAACCGATTGAATTATTTAGTATAAATAATATAAAATATAAATTGCATTGTCTAGAAAATTAAGAGTCCATTTGCATTGCGAAGGCCATGAATGTCGGACATAAGCATGTTAAGTGATTTAAAAAATTTAGGTCTCTATCCGCCAAACATCTCATTAGAGGGCACCTTCCGTAAGCAGACACTCTTCTCGGAATCAAGGTGCGTATGTGGGTTTGAACTAGGTTTCATTTGTAGTTAAATGCTTTTCATCTTTAGCGTGTATATAAACACTAACACATTCCAATTTATACCCACATATTAATTATTTTGGAATTGCCCATTTAACCCTTTCACTGCTAAACACTTTTTAAGAAAACATGGCGATTTTGAAATAAATGGCAAAAAAATACTAGAAGACATTATTTTGAAATTCTTTTTGTGTGTAGGGTGGGATATATATGGGCCTATAGAAATATAGGAGAAATGTAGTTATTTCTATATATGGTCATGTGATGTCATGGCAGCCATGTTGGATTTTCTGTTTTTTACTACCAAGAATGAGGCCACTTTTTCTCCAAGAAATATTTGTGGTATCTGCTTTTTTGTACTGGATAATGATAAAGATACATGAAATGAATAAATGTATCAAAAATTTGAACTTTTTTCATCTATTTATAACAAAATAGACAAAAATCAAGGTTTGTTGCTAAAATCGTAAAAAAAATGGAATAAAAAAAAATCAATGATAAAATATAGAGGGCGCCATTTGATGAAAATTATTTTTGTATTTATCGCGAATATCTCAAAGATGTTATAAAAACTAAAGAGGGCGTGCGTTAGTATAGGGAAATATTTAAAAAGAATTATTTATCTTATCCCCGGTAGTACTGGGCCTACGCAGTGAAAGGGTTAAGCTTCTACAAATTCTTCTCATGCGTGAGAAAATGCAATGTATTTGTGAGATGTCCAAAATGAGACCCATGCATCAGACTCGGAGGCAGAGCCAAACCAAATGAGACATTAGTCGCAAATGCTAGTTTTCCATACCTGCCAACAATTGTACTCTCGAAAGCGGTATGCCGTCTCGTCATCGCGGAGCAAGTGCACACCAGCGCCCTCGGTTTACCCGATTTTGCTTTGATGAGCAAAAAAAAAATGTCATTCGCCCCAATTCCTGTTGATGCGAGTATTTACGCTGAAAATGCTCACTTTTAACGTCAATTCACTGCGTATTTTCGCGTTTTTTGGTGTCTTTCACGCTTTTCATTGGCTATATTTTTATTTTGGTCTTGAATTTCAAAAAGCGGTAGGATTTCCATGTAAAAGCGGTAGGCGGAAGGTCGAAAAAGCGTAGCCTACCACCAAAATCGGTAGGGTTGGCAGGCATGGTTTTGCACAATAATAGGCAGAAATTTAAAAATGGTCAATTTTGTTTCAAAATTTATTTTATTTAAAAAATATACAGTTCATAAATTCAACTTTCATACTACCTGAACAATTTTTAGATATATGATAAAAAAATGTTTTAAAAATGCAATTTTTAATGACCTTGCATAGTCAATGTATACAGATAAACAATTTTCAAATGCAGTTTTCTCAAAACTTACATTTTAAATGTTCTAACTTCGATTGTTCATAACTTCACAAGGAAACATCGTATGAATTGAAACTTATTTTTTTGCATGTTAAAGATAATAATGTGCAGATTCATAATCCATAAAAAAAAACTCAATTTTCAATTTTCTGACTCGTCTCATTTGGCTTGGCTCTGCCACTTATAATGCGCGAGAGTTGTCAGTATCATTTTAACATTAATGATCACTATTATTTTATTTTCATAATAGTATGTAGTAGTATGGCTGACAACAAATTCAAAGTATGTGTAGTTGGATGTGGTGTTATTGGCCTATCTACAGCCATTGCTATTCAGCAACAAAGACTAAATGTTCACGTTACCATTGTAGCTGATAAAATTTCACCAGACACAACAAGTGATGGTGCTGCAGGATTTTGGGAACCATTGCTGGAAGAAGTCACACCCCAAGAAAACAAACTGAGGTACTGAATATTCATATTTGCCTTGATTTCATTATTTCTATAGGTTCATTTTACAGCCAATTGAAAACTGAATATTCATATTTATGAGGTATCACCACAAAATAGTTGTACAGAAAACCAAAATTGAGTTATTGTTGTATTTGGATAGAAGAGATTATAAGCTTTAAATTGGTTTTCAAATGAGGTTAGCTTCAGTATAACCATAGAAAAATTAGTTTAAAAGATGGCTATATGAAAACACACTTTGGACTTTAAAGATAAACAGCTGTTGACTATTTAATTACTAAACTTAACAAAACAACATAACAGGAATCTCATTTTTGTGAAATTATAACTTTCTGTCTACTTTTGTGAATATCTCTAAATGATCTGACGTACAACATGACTCATTTTGTCACGGCACCTCACATTTTCAAAATGTGGTGCAAGTCTAATTTAAATATAAATATCCATATTTACATCATTTGCATGTTAATTTAAGACCATGGAATATTGAATATTCCTGCTTCCACTTTTTATGATCTCTAAGTTCATTAAAGCCAAATGAAGTATATGTATATATGATATTCACCTATTTTTAATCACATCCTTTTAGTAGCAAATACAGATTACTTGCCAAAATCAACCACCCATAAAACTGAATGAAATTTACAAAGCCAGTGTAAATTGATTTTAAGTAGGTGTATGAAAACTTATATTTCAAGTTGTACAATATACATGAGCATTTTATTCACACTTAAAATCCAAAATTGAGGTATTGGTACCATCTAATAAAGCATAATATAAGCTGTAATCTACACATTAAATGACATTCATTGGATAAGTAGATACAAAGATATGAGCATTTCAAGTTTTCATGTATGAAAACACAGTTTAAAGAAAATCATATCGGATGCTTCTAAATAGTGAAATACTTGTGGTCCAAACCAAATATATTGTCAGTAATTACCCCTTGGATTTTGTAAAAAAAAACTGAAACACTGAAATTTCTGTGTTGGCAGTTTAGCATTTTTTTACCAAACACAGAGATTTCCATGTTTGTCAGTCATACTGTTAAGGTCAAACAGACTTATAAATTCATCTACACATTTTGTTTTTTTAGAGAATGGATGTTGGGAACCAGACAACATACGGAATCGCTTGTACGAAGCAGTGAGGCAGGGGAAGCTGGTGTTACAATTCTTTCAGGTTATTACTTAAGTAACAGTCAAGATAAGGTAACTTCATAGAGCTAAATATACTTGTCGTGATAGCTAAGGCCGGGAACTCACTGTGTCGCTCCCTGGGTGTGTGCTTTCCAGACACGATGACACTCTTCTGCTAGTCGGGTGACAGTTTTTTTTAGTGATTCAACAGGGAAATCACTAAAAAACCGTCGGCCGACTAGTAGAAGGCCGTCATTACATCATTATTCATATTGAAATAATATTTTGCAGGCAGAAGGCTTATCAGAGTTATATTATGGATGCAGAAAGCTTGATGCGAATGAGATGACAGCCCTTTTTCCAAACTATATGTAAGTCTTTTAACATCAGCATAGATTTGACAGACACTTTTGAGTTCTTTATATGTTGGGTCACAAAAAATAGGTTGTGTCCTTTGTTGCTAGAAGTAATGAAAAAATGCGGTCAACCGATCGTCGCTAGCCTATACAAAGAAGCATAGCTGATTTATATGCGACTTACAATGTTGTGTCGTGATATTTCAGATTTTAAAATTACATTAGTTAAATATAAATGTGATAACTAATGCCTTGTAAGCTTCCATGTTGTTAATACATTGTAATGGTAAATTATTGCGTTTCAAAATCTTATTGCAAAGTGCCTATTTTATAATGTGCGATTAAAAAGTCATTCAGGCATGTATGATTGTAAAGTGCGCCACCTACTATATTTTTCTTTATTGTGACGTAAGCTGTTGTGTTCTCTATATGTGGGGTCTCAGCACAAACTGAGTCTCGGGTTTAGAAAATAACATTCCAATCAGAAGATGGACCTGTTTTCAGCTGCTTTAAGGTTACTTTAATGAGGAACTATATGAACTACAGGATTAAGTTTTTTTATGGATTAATCTATAGAACAATTAGTTAGTGACTTAACAGATAAAATTTCACAACATTTGGACAATGAGTTAATGCAGAAAAACATGTTGCAAAATGGGAGATCACCTAGCACCACCGAAAACTATCTGGTAAGGTAGTTTATGATTACTATCTGCTGATGTTATTAATGCCTTAAGGTTTATTGTAAACAATGGCTGTATGGCTTCCTATGTACTTGTAGAGCATTGCTGACCATATCCTTGGTAATATCCATTGATATTGTAGTTTTTATATTGTTAACCCTGTTAACTACCTATATCTACCTTGTCACTACCATTATCTACCATGTTAATTGAGTTATTTTTTTCAAAGGGTATGCATGCTGTTGTTGCTGTGGTCCCTGTTCTCCAGCCTTAAGCACTTATTACAGTAAAGTAAAAATATGGTACAAATAGTATTTACTACTGTACAATAAAATATTTATAACATTTATAAAGGACATAAAAAAATAGTTGTAAAAAATATTTTGGTTGGTCTATCAGGATTAAAAAATTTTTTTTTTTTATAGGCTGCCTTTACTGTATTTTCTACAATTTGATTGTAATTTTTATTTCCTATAGTGTATTTTTGGGATAACCTATACATTACTTACTATTTTTATATACCTTTATCAAGGGCGGATGTCGACTTTTGAAAAGGGGGGTGGGGGGGCGGAGAGCCGGAAGAGGGCCGGTAGAGAGTCAAAGGTTTAGGGTAGTCAGGGGGCATGCTCGCCGGAAAATTTTGGTCTTTAGATGTCCGGAAATGGCCTCAGGGGCGTTTTAAGGGATCAATTCTTGATGAATATTTTCCTTTTATAGGCAATGCTAATATTTGTATATTTTACTTTCCGAAATGGGGGTGGGGGCAGCCCCCCCCCCTTAAATCTGCCCCTGTTAATGTATTACTTACATTTTTTTCATAATTGTGCAAGTAGCCAAAAACATGGGAAGTATGAGAATAAAAAATAGCCACTCTGATTTTCAAGATTTTGTGTCATTGAGGATCTGTAACAAATATTTTTTTAGGCCTAATAATATTAATTTAATTGTTTTCAGTAATGGTTGGTTTGTAACAGCATTTCAAACTGAATGTAGAAAATACCTACCCTGGCTAATGAATAAGTAAGTATTTAAATAAGGTTATGGTGTTTTTATAATGGCGTGTAAAGTTGTTTACCAATAGGATTTGAATCTTATTTCTCTAAATAGTTTTCAGAAAGCTGGTGGGAATCTTATCAAGAGGCGTATAAGTCATATCTCAGAGGTTTGTAAATAGCTATTTTAGAGTTAAAATTTTTTATGCCAGTCATAATTATTATCGTTGGTCACTCATACTATTTCATTGTGAGCTCCATCTGTTTGCTATTAATCTTTCGCCGTGTTTCCGCAGGAAAAAAATATCCGATAAATTATCCCGATAAAAATTATCCGATAAAAGTGCTGAAGAAACGGGTGTTTAACCTATTCTGATGTAATAAAATTATCCGATAATTATTCGATAATTGACCTAAATGCGATAATCTTTAACATGCAAAAAAAAAGAATCAGTTTCATACGATGTTTCCTTATGATCATATTTGATCATGAAAATTGTTAATGTAGTATGAAGTTTAATGTTTAAACTGTGTGCTTTTGAAATAAAATTTGAAAAAATTGACCTTTTTTATATTTGCCTATTTTGAAAAAATAGCTTTGCAACTTAATGTCTCATTTGGCTTGGCTCTGCTACATTTATTAATTTGATTTATTGACTTATTGATTTATTGACTTTTCAATTAATTATGGATTATTTGATTTGATCTATTTATTTACCTATTGATTTAATGAGCTATATTTTTCTAGAACCCCTTTCACACAGAACAGTAAAACTGGAATATTGTGGTAATCTGCGAATGCCTGCTTTAGTGTGAAAGGGTACTTTACCTTCAATGCCGCTAAAATGCTGGAATTCGTTAGACCTCAGACCATAGACATATTACTGTTATATTGCCGTTACTGGTTTAGAATGTGTGTGAAAGGGTCCACTGTATAATGCCAGCTTATGTGGTAAAGCAAAACTAAACAGGTCAAAGTTGGAAATATTGGTAAAAACAGCACCTCCTATAATAAAGACTGCCAATTTTTTCAACCTTCCCACTGGGCCCTTTCACACAGGAAACTGTCATATTACCGGGATTTAATTTATTATTTATATAGTATTTAATTTATTCATTATATTACTCATGTGCTTCATCAACATAATCTTTTTGATAACTACTGATCATAAATAACACAATAAACACATAATCATATCATTAATTGTTGATGAAGTAGAGCAGGCCTAACTTCTGCTATTGTATTCATGCCAATATTTTTAATTTTTTAATATGTGCCGAGTTTGGATTTAAGCACTGTTTTTGAAAAAGCGCTGATATTTCAAGAACAGTACTTTCAACCTGTGCTCTGAAGCATCCTGCATTTTATAAGCATAGTGACACTTATTAGAGTTGTATGGCCAAAGGTTAAGGAAGAAGAACGGTGAACCATAGCAAAAAAAATAATGGCACAGATTTGATGCCCGCTCGCGCCATGGTTTCGATGATAGAGCAAATCTTATAGTTATTGTTATTGTATCCATTGTAGATTGCTAATGAGTATGATGTTTTTGTAAACTGTACAGGCCTAGCAGCAAAGGAGTTCATAAATGATGAGTCAGTCTATCCAGTTAGAGGACAACTGTTGCGGGTAGGTGTCGCTCCTGTCATTAAATTAAAGACCAGTATTTGGACCAGGGGCAGATTGCTATAAAACGGTCTGAACTGGCAATCTTTATTTAAAACTTATTTAGCCAGGATAACATTTCAGTGTTATAAACTGAAGCAAATACACTGTTAAAATGGTCCTGGGATATAAATATTGTATTAATAGTATGACGTGAAAACTGTTTATGGAGAAAAAAAACTATATAAAAAAAAAACTATAAAAAACAATAAAAAAAAAAACTATAACCCAAACCGCCGTATGGTGATAACGCCCTCCTCGCCAACCAGAGCTAAAATAAGTAACCCAAAAAGCACCAGTTGTGTTTTGGTCATCCCGGACTTGGGTGCCTCCTATCCATAAAAAGTAGTATTAAAGTAATGAAAATATGGTTATGGTAATTTTTGTTTTAATTTGCTTTGAAATACGATTGCCGATATTTATATTTAAAATTTAAAATCTTCACCTAAAAATAATCAGTTCCTTGGGTTATTTTCAAACTTCTCTGAAAATTTTGTCAGAATATGTCAATTGCTTTTAGTTATGCTGCGAACAGACAAACACACACGTACACACAAACACACCCACCAACACGACTGACAACATAACTTTGCCAACTTTGTTGGCGGGTTTAATAAAAGTGTGATGTGCTGGTGTAGGAACCATCAAGACTTAAAGCCTGGCATATTAGTGCAAAGAAGCTTTCTTTTTTGTTTCCCGAAATCAAATGAGGAAAACTACAACCTGGGTCAAGGTTTAAGCCTCCTAACTCACAATTCTAAATCCGCCCTGTTAAACAACTCTATTTTTTAAATTCTTAAGGCGTCTTTGAGGCTTATTCTATATGATGTGGTTATTAGAGAAAGGAGCCTTTAAAGATTTCTGAATTTGATGTCATCCACAGTTCAACTGATTCTGTGCATTCAAAAATTTACTTTTATAAATATTGATGAGGTATAGTTGATTTATTAATTGATTTTTTTAATTTCTTTATCCTTAGGTGAAAGCACCATGGCTAAAACACTTCATTATCGACATTGATTGTAGTGATAGTTACATTATACCATGGTAAGTAGCCATGTGTATTTACTAGTTGTGAGTTGTCACCACAAAATGAGTCGCATCGTAGGTGAGATCAAATTGAGATATTTACCAAAATAGGTCTGAAGTAAATTTTTGTAGAAATTTAATTTTTATGAGTACTATGGTACATATTTTTCACTATTGTATTCTTTTTATTCAGAAAAGTGTCCTTCATGCAAACTTTCTGATATTTATATTCTTTTAAATATTTATTTTTTCAATGCTTTATGGGTGATTTTCTCAAAACCACATGGAATCTTTGAATGCTCATATCTTTAGATCTACTTATCCAATAAATGCAATTTAAAGTATAGATTACAGCTTATATTATGCTCTATCAAAAGATACCAATAACTTAATTTTTTATTTTCCTACCAGGAGACTCCTTTTCTGGTGAGACCTCAAAATTATTAATGAAATCATATATAGTATATACTTCATTGATATGATATATAAATAATTGCACGATTCATTTTTCAGTAGAGATGCAGTAGTTCTTGGCGGAACATACCAGGAAAACAATTGGAAACTGGAAATAGATGCAAAAGATAGAATGGAAATTCTGAGAAAATGCAGTAAAATGTTTCCAAGTATTGTTGTAAGTAAAGTTACTTTATATTCCAATCACTGTCGGTACTGTTTTTCAAAGTGTCACAGTTTAAACAGTATTAAAATATAAGTCTAAACTAATAACTTTATTTAGAGTAAATGCTGGGATGTATATAATAGACCGAATAAGTGATAGCCTTTGATGTCACGAAAACTGCCGTTGTGGGTATGAAAACCAAAACACACCGTGAAGTCCTATCTCATAACACGGCGAGGTTCGAATGTTACCCAAAAATTTGGTTGAAATACATATTGAATTTAGCAAGTATGATCATTTTAAGACATTAGTAAACATCTACCTTAGTCTTAGATTAAGTAGAACATAGTTCTGGTTTTAATTTACATTTAGAAGGAAATAAACAATTTAAGCTAGACCAAAAGTTGCTGTTGATCCACTCAGGAGAGCTATGTGCAGTAAGAGGATCAGCACTGTTTGCATGGTAGGTGCCGAAAACCATTTATAGTTATCAGCCAATTTGACAGGTTTAATTAACAACAATGTAGATAAATAAAGCGTAGCTAGTGAAAAATAGTGTGCCCCCTTTATACAATCCTGGATGCACCCCGGTATATACCAAGTCTTTAGCTGTTTTACCACATGTGTTATTAAAATATTAAAACGTGCTGATTCAAATGTATTGTTATCTTATTATTAAAATTTGTTTATGATTGACAGTATAGCCAGTGGTAGAGAGTGATGTTTAGTAGGTTCCATCAAAGAGTTCCTTGTATGGTATCCAAGGATGTAATTATGCTGAGTGGAGGTGGGCGAGGCCACCCACCCACCCTTAAAATGTTCCAACCATACTTAAGCTTAATTTAAGGCCTACCACCCAACCTAATTTCAACCTATACCCTCTCTAAGCCTCTTAAAATGGTGAAAATAGTGTTTTTAATAATTTTACCACCCATCCTTACATTGTTGCCACCCACCCTAGAATTTTTCTCTCTACATCCTATGCTCACTCTAACCATTCGCCAAGTCGCCAATGGCTACTGGAACTCTCATTTGGCTAAAATAAAAATGATCTCTTTCGCCAAATTGGCTAAATGAAAATCCTCAAAAAATTTCCATCTTCCAGCCATTTTTATCGTTTTTAAAAATTTGGCTAAAGAATTTATAATTTGGCTAAAAAAAATTGGCAACCTTTAGCCAGTTTGGCTAAGGAAAAAAATGACCCTAGAGTGAGCATAGACATCCCTGGGTATCATTGTGCATATTTGTGCTTTTAGAATTCTGAGGTGATGACTGAATGGGTTGGACTCAGACCAGCAAGATCAACAGTCCGATTAGAAAGAGAGTGTTTGCAGATAGGTGACAAGATGGTACAGGTATTCATTTTGTGGGGGCTTGTATTTGTATCATACCTTACCCAGACTAGTATCGCCTTTTGCGGTTGCTTATCAAAAGTCGATTGCAGTGATTTGAAAAATGGCCATTTTGACAGCGAAAGTGTCGATTTCCGACATCAAGAAGTTAACGATTTGAATCGTTAAAGTAAAAATTAATTAAACTCTAACAATTTGTTAACAATCGTGGGGTGCTTGCCAGGCAACATCGCCTGTGGCAAGAATTTATAGGTTTTGGGCCTAGAAATAAACCACACATTTTATTTTTTACATTTTTAGGAGTTGTAATTTGCTTCAGAATATAAAATATACAATTATCTAATGCATAAACACTGTATTTTGTCAAATTTGTTTAATGGCAATTTTAATTTGTTGTGAACGCATACGAAATTTGTTGCACACAGCTTTATTGCAATTTATGACTTTACAAGTTATATGTGATAACAGTATTAAATATAGGTAAACATCAGTTTCATATGGTGTTTCCTTGAAAGTTGTGAATAATCAAAGTTCGGACATTTAAAATGTAATTTTTAGAGAAAACTGCATTTAAAAACTGCTTATCAGTATACTGTGGCTGAATAGGCTCATTTTAAACATTTCTTGATCATATATCTGAAAAGTGTTAGGATAATATGAAACTTGAACGTTTGAATTGTATGTTTTTGAGAAAAAGTTTGCCTATTACAAAAAACTAGTTTTGCAACTTATGCCTCATTTGGCTTGGCTCTGTCACATATTTTTGTGTATGATCTCCATGGGCGGCGGAAGAGGGGATGGGGACGCGTCCCCCCAATGATAACTCAGGGGTGGGGGGGACAGTCCACCTGAAATGGCACTAGAAGTATAAAATCACTTCCCTTCAGGTAAAGCAATAAAAACTGCATGAAAACCACCAGGGATCGGGATACCACAAATATATAGGCAATAACCTTTTCTTTTGCTTGTCAAACTCTAATCGGACTGGGATAGCAGAGCAAAATTTAACCTTTAACCTCATCCCCCTGATCCAAAACTGTTCCGCCGCCTCTGATGATGTCAGAAAGTTTGTGTTTTAATATTGTTTATAATTTTTTTAGGTTATACATAACTATGGTCATGGTGGACGTGGTATTACGTTGCATTGGGGTTGTGCTGTTGATGCTGCCCAGCTAGTTCAAGATATCATCCATGAGAGCACAAAGAGAACAAAAGCAATATGCAAGCTATAGTAACATTACAATAATAAGCAAATTATAGGTAGTATCAAAGTAAATTGCATACTCCAAGCAATGAGATACACTCTAACGTGACAGGATTCAATATTTCGACATAAATTATTTCTGATGTTGAAATATTGAATCCTGTCACGATGGTGTGTATCTGTCTGATTGCTTGCAGTATGTATTATACTTTCTTACTTGGAAGTTGATTAGTGGACCTTTCGGATAGCTAGTATCCGTAAATAACTATACCTGTCAACACTCGCACATGCGTGAGCTTCACGCATTGGGACCTATTTTGAGCATACAAAAATGTTTTTCTTACTTTAACAGAATTCTCATGCATAGACAGTTATGCAACTAGTTTTTCTCACACCTGAGCCAATATAAATGACAAAATCAGCCCAAAAATGGGGCTGATGAAATTTTTTTTCTCGTCAGAAATGTGGCCCAGTACTGGTGGCAGGTATATATAACTTTCATCTGGGATAAAACTTAAGAATTGGATTTTAATAGGTTTGTGTTTATTTTGCCCTAATATACAAAAAAAAGTTGAAGGCGATCTTGGCCAAGAGAAATTCACCATTTTGGATTTTGTAATGGCCGCCATAACTGACTGATTACGACAATTTTGTAGACAGAATTGAGGCTAAGATTTGATAACCACTAGGTGAGGATTTAGTTTTCTACTTCACTGTGCTCTGTTACTAATGATACATTTCGCTGCAATTTGAGAAACCACAGACCACACATGAAATTCAAAGTTTTTTTTGAAAGCTACAGTACACCTTGTTTGGAACTGATAGTAGCTTGTTATACACACTCTTTTCCCTTCTACTTCCTGAGTATCAACATTAACAATAACGATAAACTAATGATGCCGATTTATTGCAGGAATGTTTTTTCCGGTAAACAAGACTGCTGCACAACTGTCTTCAGTAGTGAGTGTGCACTGCCGCTACATTTAATTGTTCGTT
The DNA here is from genome assembly GCA_025631205.1 of Nesometra sesokonis. Taxonomy (NCBI): domain Eukaryota; kingdom Metazoa; phylum Echinodermata; class Crinoidea; order Comatulida; family Antedonidae; genus Nesometra; species Nesometra sesokonis. The sequence continues at coordinate 14,553 of JAOTQE010053993.1, forward strand.
TCCTGTTTTTCAATTTGTGGCGTTGTCAGCTTTAGTGTATACTTCAAGGTATCAATGTCCAATCTCAAATAATTTCTGTAGGAATTGGGGTCTGATACAGCATTTCTCTCACTAGCATGTTATATACACCTTTTGTGTCTCTTTCTTTGATCCATTTCCCTATACCATACTCTCTTTTCCCTTCTACTGTACTTCCTGAGTATCGACACTAACGAAAACTGATGACGCTGAATTACAGCAGGAATGTTTAGTTTGTGGCGTTAACAGCTTTAGTATATATTCAAAAGTATTGGCGACCAATTCCAGTCGCAATAAAATTTCTGTAAGAATTGGGGTCTGATACAGCATATCTCTCAATAGCTCGTTATATACATCTTTTGCTTCTCTTTCTGTGATCCCTACACCATACTCTTACCTTCTCCTACTTTCTGAGTATCAACACTAACAATAACGATAACTGGTGACGCCGATTTATAGCAGGAATGTTTTTTGTTCGGTAAACAAAAACTGCTGCACAACTGTTTTCAGCAGTGAGTGTGCACTGCTACTATGTTGACTTGTTCGTTTCCTGGTTTTCAATTTGTGGCGTTACCAGCTTTAGTAGATCTACTTGAAGGTATCGACGTCCAATTGCAAATAATTTCTGTAAACATTGGGGTCTGATACAGCATTTCTCTCACTAATCCGTTATATACACCTTGTGTTTGTCTTTCTTTGATCCATTCCCTACACCATACTCTTTTCCCTTCTACTTCCCCGAGTATCAACAATAACAGTAACTGATGATGCTTAATTATAGCAGGAATGTTTTCTGTTTAGTAAACAAAAACCGCTTCTTCAGCAGTGAGTGTGCAGTTTTGGAAAACGTTTCATAATGTGATACATCCTTGCATTGCGGCCTTTATGGAATCGTGACGGGTAACCATCGCACAATGTAGTGAATTCCCAGAATTAATCTTTTAGTCAAAGTCTAAGCTATCCAGTAGTTTTCGCGGGCAGCTGAAAGTGGAGACTTGTGGGCCTATGGTACTAAACTAAACCCATACGCTATTCAGAAAGAATATAGAGTAAAATATTATTTAGAACTATAACTACATAAAAATACATACCTCGAAGATCGCTCGAGAGTCGGGATTTGTTCTTTTGAGCCAAGCGCCACAATGTGTTTATCTAGGAAATTTTTACCAGAAAGGGCTGGGGTGTTTCACAGCCTAATTAATCAGTAGAAAAAATGAATATTCAACAGAAAAAAGTAGTTCAGAAAAAGTCTTCCAGCCTGGAATAGTCCATAAAATGGAAAAACCTCTTGATTACTACACTATAACAATTTCTTAATTATGAGAGATGATACAATGTACAAATGGTATACATGAAACATGGTAAGAAATACAAAATAACATTAACTCATTAGATTTCAGAAATCATAGTGACATAGCAAAGTTATTCTTTACCATACATTCTAATAGTACAAAAAACAAATGCAATTTAAGCAATGTAAAATTAATGATTATGCAAGGGTACTTATCTGAAGTATAATCGTGATTATACGAATCATCTTGAGGTGAGAATCAATTGGCATATCTCATTTGCATAGGCAGTATACCAGTCTTTGAAGAATTACTTCTGGTCTCCACTCTTGACCAATGACCTCTTCAAAAAACTCATAAAAGTTAGGATGGGATTGTTACGGTGGCCTGTAAGTGTCACGGCAACATAAAAAAAGTCACGGCAACATTAAAAAAAAGTCACGGCAACTTTAACAAAAAGTTACGACAACATTAAAAAATGCCACAAGAAATGTTTTGGTACTACACGAATATTAAAAAATATCTACGGCTATTAAAAAAATCCACGGCCATTAAAACAATTTGGCGGCCATTAAAAGAAATCCATGGCTATGAAATAAACACAAACTGGAAACAACAACAACAACAAGATTACAAACACACATAGAACGCTTTATACCTGCTCTGGTGGCACGGTTTCTGGTTACTTTCGGTGTTGGTGCCTGAAAATAATCATTGTTAACATTACTATATTTAAATACTTTTACAATAAGTGAAGTAAAAATTTACTTTAATTGTAAGCCACAGTACAGTATTTACAAATTCTTCAAATAATAAATGAATCTTTTCAAATATTCTGGCATAAGATACCACTATGATGAAGTAATAAAGTCTTCTACTGTTTACTAATATATGTATGAATATGATAACATAAAAGCTTTGTTTACCTACTCTGCCTGAAAATAATCGTTAATATTATAATATTAAAATACTCCCAAAATAATCAAAATAATCGGGTTACTTTAAGTGCATTAGTGCCATTATAAACAAATGCAGTATCTGTACCAAGAAACCCCAATCACCGATTGCAGTGGCAGATACAGAATTTTTTTGAATAAGGGGGTCCTAAGGGGAATGATCTCCAAGATAAAAATTTAACAAGCAAACAAAAATGAATTGTTCCTGGTTTTATTCAAGTCCTCCTCTGCAATATATACAGTAGATTGAAAAGGAAAATTGGACAGAATGTACAAATTCCTCAAATAATCAATAAATCTTACCAAATATTCTGGCACAACATATAACTTGCTCCTCTTCAGTGCTGTCTTCAAATCAGCAGCTGATTCGGGCAATGCCTGCAAGTCCTTACAATTGTCAGCCTTCATTAATGTTATTGTCCCCCTGATTCTTGGAAAGATGCGGTGAATATACTATCATCGATGGCATTCCTTTATGTAGCACTAAGTTTTGAATATGAACGTCTTGTTGGCATTCTTTCATGTGGTGCAATTCCTGAAGAGAAAATTTATTTTTCTAATTTTTTATCAACCACATCAAGCCCATATCTTGCATTCATATTTAACCTTGCTTTAGAATCTTTTAACATTCTAATACTCCCAAAGATATATGTAGATCGAAAATCATTTAATTCCAGTAGCTTCTAGTTAGCTCTTAAGGTAAAAGTTAGGATGGGATTCTCTCTCTGCATACACCATTTCCAAACTGTTACCACTAGATCTGACAGACTGGCTGCGTGGGTTCCACCATGAGAATACTTCTTTATTGTATGTAACACCTTTGACCACCTCATGTGGGTTAATCAAGTTTATTGCATTTGGAGCAATTTCATTCTCTTCGGTCTCCATCTTCTTATCTAGGTCATTATCTGAGTGTCTTTACGGATAATGCCTCCTCACTTGGAGATGGGTCTATTTGGTTGAGAAACCGGTGAGGCACAGTGCTGTTTAGAATTTTGATTTCTGTACCTATAGGAGCTGAGATCCAACTCCGAGGAGCTCTCAGATCGACATCGTCTGTTATGAGATGTCTTGACCCTTGACCTCGAACAACGAGATTCTGATTCTGATCTGATATCTTTTATTGTTTCTTGCAACATAGATTTGGAGAAACCCATTTATTTTTCTTGCATTTCATTTAAAATGGCCAATTGTTGAGAAGAAAATTCCTCTGAAGATGGAGGTGTAGATATAGTACAGGGAATCTTTTTATCCCACTACTACTAGGCTTGCGTCTACTCGACTTCTTAGGCCTAGTTTTAATTTTGGTATTGATCCTCTCATTAGTTGATGGCTGACCACGACCCATAAACTGGAGGCATGTGTCATCCTGCTCACGACTCAAAACGTGAAGGCGTGAGCGGTCCTCGTTGTCATTATGACCCAAATACTGGAGGCGTAATTCTTGTTGGTATGTTGGTTCTTGTTGGTATTATTGAGGAGCACCTGACTGGCCTACTACTAAACTATCATTAATTTCGCAGGAATTTACAACACCTACTGTAAGTCCACGACATCCAAACCATTATCATTATTACCCCTAGCACATTTTTCTCCAGTAGATGACATTACTGTACTCTAAAAGTAGTTAAAAATCACTTAAAAAGATCTTTTTTTACCCATGAAATGGTTACCGCCATGCAGTTTTCAGAGGTCGGACTCGGAACTCAGGACTCAGAACGGACACATTACTCCTGTCACTGCATAAGAATGAATCATTCATAGGCTAAAGCCATAATATTTTAGATTAAATGTATAGTTACCTTTGGCGCTGGCTTAAAAAATCTATTTAGGCCACTGTCGTTGATTTTTTTTTATTTTGTCAACTGCCTTTTCATAGGTGGCATTTATTTCATGATCGGACACCTCTTCAGACTTGGTAAGAGTAGATCGATTTTGCCAGACTTCCTGAGCTAGCAGCACAGCTTTTTGTCACTGAAGATTTGTGTTCACGAAGACAAACGCATTTACAAAATGCTGATATTCATTAATTACCTTTTTATGAACTGTATTTGAACTTTTGGTTAAAAAATCTTTCAGCCTTTGTTTGTCCTCAGTGTTATCCATTGTTCATCTCAAATGGATTCAAAGATTTAAGCCATCCGGTCATAGAGCATACACATTTATGATCCTTCGAATCATGTGTCTTTTCTAGGTTTTCCTGTGTTCTTTACATCCCCTTTTGTGCCAATCAGTTTGTCTATCAGGATTTCAAGGTGTTACATGTGGGGGAATGCTCTAGCGCATATCTTTACAGAGTTTGTATTTCTCAGTCTCGCCCCTGGTCAGACTGCCATTGGATTTTGCTTTCCTCATTAATGTCTCTATAGTTCAGAAAATTGACCAGAGAACTATTCACTTATATATTTTGTTCCATGGAAGCCATTTACGTTAAAGATCTGACGAACCTGCAGGTGCTTTCCTCAATTGTTTACATCTCTTGAAGGTATATCCTTCCCTTTATTGCATACTGTCCATGTCCAGCTGCAGCAAATATACAAAACATGGATGATACTGGTCTTGTCAATCCTGTAATCACTCTGAAGCCAACGATTACCGGAATAGTGCTACCATTTTATGGTTCAAAACTTACAGCTTTGCTCTTTTTGAAATGTCTGTCAGTTGCAGTAACTTCTACGAATTCTTCGGTAGTTTGTGGCAATGTGCTTTCACCTTCATTAAGTGTTCTTCAAAACCCATAGTTCTGATGGTCTTGAAGGTGAAAGCACATTTCCACAAACTACTGAAGAATTAGAGTTAGTTACTGCAGAAATTAAGAGATTTCACTCTTTAGGTCTTGGAATCTTTTTCATTTGCTGCAGTAACTTCTACTAATTCTTAAGTAGTTTGTGGAAGTGTGCTTTCATCTTCATTAAATGTTGTTCAAAATCCATACCTCTGCTGATCTTGAAATCTCTTTCAATTGCTGCAGTAACTTCTACTAATTCCTAAGTAGTTTATGGAAATGTGCTTTCATTTTCATTAAATGTTGTCCATCAGTTGATATAATACTGCAGCAATTACAAAGTGAGCTTGTAGAGTTTTTAGTAGGCTGCAACCCTAAAAATTTATGATTTCCTTTAAATCTCTTACTTCGCGTTTCTTTTCCTCAAAGTCGTTGATTATGCTCGTGACCTGTACATTGTAACATAGTCTCGGACGCCCTGTTTGCACAATGTTTAATTGTAGTAATAACAAAACAACATGACATAAGAAAGTATAATACTAATGATAAATACTAATACTAATTCTTCAGTAGTTTGTGGAAATGTGCTTTCATCTTCATTAAATGTTGTTTAAAACCCATAACTCTGCTGGTCTTGAAATCTCTTTCAATTGCAGTAACTTCTACTTATTCTTCAGTAATTTGTGGAAATATGCTTTCATTTTCATTAAATGTTGTCCATCAGCTAATATAATGCTGCAGCAATTACAAAGTGAGCTTGTAGAGTTTTTAGTAAGCTGCAACCCTAAGAATTTATGATTTCCTTTAAATCT
>JAOTQE010054004.1:0-20343 GCA_025631205.1 Nesometra sesokonis
TTCTGTTCGACAGAATAAATTCTGACTCTACAGAATAAATTCTGTCTCGACAGAATAAATTCTGACTCGACAGAATAAATTCTGTCTCGACAGAATAAATTATGTTCGACAGAATAAATTCTGACTCTACAGAATAAATTCTGTCTCGACAGAATAAATTCTGACTCGACAGAATAAATTCTGACTTGACAGATCTGTCGAATCAGAATGTTGTTTTTTATTCTCTTTCTAAAGATTTATAATAAGAAATCAAACAAATTAAAATAATAAATAATTTGTACTCACTTAATAATATTACTAAATTCGTCATACAGTTACATCTTATTCTTTAGCCTAGGCTAGTGGTAAAGTTTTCGTTTAGACATCGTTTGACTCGGGTTCGATACCGGCTAGGCCTAGAGATTTTTTCCTGCTTTGAGGTTTTTTTTAAGCCCATGTTCCACTATCACGATATTATCACGATTTGCCTTTTTTTTTTGATCGGGCAACATCAGGTAAAGCCCCTGTTCCAGGTTATCACAATTTTATCACGGTTTTCTGTTTTTGTAGATCGTTCAGATCGTGATAGCAGGGGCAAAATATGAACCGATCTGATGTTAATACAATGTTCCAACGCTGTAAGAAAGTTGTACTTACGGCCATCACGAGCTTGATACGCTCTTACTACGATAATCATGAATAAACATTACGATCTTCACGACTGAGTTATGCTATAGAACGATGTAGGCCCTACGTTAAAGAAAAACTCAAACAAAGCAGTAAAATCTCTAGGCCTAGGCCTAGCTGGTATCGAACCCGGGCCAAATGATGTCTAGACGAAAACTTTACCACTAGGCTAAAGAATAAGATGTAACTGTATAACGAATTTAGTAATATATTAAGTGATTTACAAATATTTATTATTATTATTATTTGTTTGATTTCTTATGCATGGCTCACTGGCCCGCATATTCCCAATACCCAAATAAGCAGTCAGGGCTTAGGCTATGGGTTTAGTTTTGAAAGTTATATAAATTCCAATTTTTGTGGCCTAGGCTAGACCACAGTTATACTAGCCCTAGTGACTAGTATTAGATAGCCACTTCGCCCCAACCCCCACCCCGTCCTTCAATTCAATCTAGCCTGGGCCATAGGCCTAGCGAGACTCCACCTCCTGATTTGCATAATTTATTCTGTTGAATAGAATAAATTCTGTCTCGACAGAATTTATTCTGTTCGACAGAATAAATTCTGTCGAGTCAGAATTTATTCTGTCTCAACAGAATTATTCGACAGAATAGATTCTGTCGAGTCAGAATTTATTCTGTCTCGACAGAATTTATTCTGTCGAGACAGAATTTATTCTGTCGAGTCAGAATTTATTCTGTCGAGTCAGAATTTATTCTGTCGATTCAGAATTTATTCTGTCTCGACAGAATTTATTCTGTCTCGTCAGAATAAATTCTGTCTCGACAGAATGGTATTTTGTCAACAAAATAGGAATGTCCCAAACGGCACCCAGTATTATACTGTATATTAGATTTTCAGACATTTTCAAATTTGTATATTCCAAACCCTGTCTTAGTTGCTGTCATTAGAAGCAAGTTTTAATGCTGCAGACCAGTAAAAACAGCACTGGCAGTGCATATCTCTATCGCACAATCTCCTTTGTTTTAAACTGCGTGCATATGCTTCACCAAAGACATATCAACAAATACTCCCAACCAACCATAAGTCCAGATTTTGTATCTTTGGGTAATGCACATGTGCAGTTGAAAGTTTGAACAGGATTAAATGGCAGTTAGTGCAGCGAACTCCCAATCACATGGTCATGAGTTTGAAGCTGGGGCATTTTTTCCAAATATTAATGTGATATGTCAAGAAGCCTTGGCAGTAGGAATATATAAATATGATTATTAATCAATTCTGTAATTTTACCTGTTCAATATTATAAGGTATTGAAAAGCTCAAAGTTCAATATTAGCTACTGACGTCACTTTGCCAAGCGAGAGAATTGTTTTTATGCTGTAAGTGGCACAACTGAACAACAAGAGCTAACTAGGTCTAACCACCTGTTAGATCTCAGCGTTTCACACAATTGATTACCTATTGTTGGTTATGAAAATAGTTGTTTTTGTGAATATCTTTGATAGATTTTAATTTTTAAGATGTAGGATTGCTAGGTCTTGGCCGCAGGCAGGCCTACGCAAAGCTCTGAGAAATCGGCACTTACAATAAGTTATTTTGAAAAATAATATAATTGAAAGCCTATTTTCGGGGATACCGCACAAAAAAATTCAACTCGTCTTCAACTCATTTTACCATAGCTCGTACAACATTTTTACATATCCTCATCAACGCCATTCGATATTATATAATTATCCTATCCAAGTCAGGACATTCTTAGTAAATTGATTGTCTTCATTTTAGTATTGATTCTTCATATGATGTACCTGACAGGCTTACTGGTCTGACTGGCCTACAGGAGCTGCAGAACCTTAATCCTAACAGACAATGGAACTTTTTGGAGGTACTTGTTTATCATTTTTTACTATGTGTTCTTGACCTCTACTTTTCCACTATAGGAAATACAAGGATCAGGGGTTCAGAGGACACCCACATTTGTGTTGAGTTCTCAGCCCATTATGCCCTCTTGGCACACCTGTTCAACTATGTTTGGTATTGTGCGGAATATTTGATAAATAATTAAATATTGCACTTCATATGCAGGCAGCACACACTTCCCCCTCCCTTTATATCGTTGGAGTACATGTGCCTCTTCCTCCTTCATTATATGTATACCTCTAAGATGTCCCCCTAAAATAGAAAACTGACAAATAAAAACATGGTGAAACATGTCAAGGCAAACACAAAATCCTGCATCTTGCTGTGTATGATTGTCTGATGTTCCATCTTAAATAATCTTATTCAGATTTCATTTGTTAAATAATAGCCTCATACTAAAAGTTTTAAATTTATCTCTTTACAATTGAGTTTACAATGATTTAAATGTTTCTTATCATTGCAACACCATTGCAACATGAAATTTAATTTTGGGAATTGCTAATTTCTATCAGTAAAACATTTATCTTATTTATTTCCTTTTTTAAGGTCAATGTTGCCCATGATGAGCTCCAGTCAATGAGGTATGTACTTTGATATGGTGTTTCTGTTGGTGCTGTGGTTGCTTTTCAGGGTATGTTGAAATTCACGGCCTAAGCAAAGTGTAGCATAAGCAAGGTGTAAGCTAATATGTGCCAAAACAACAATGGTGTCATAAGTCATAAGTATTTTAAAAATTGCCGCCAATGACTTTTGATCTGTCATCTGTAATTGATAGGCCAAATTTTGATTGGTCAATGCATAATTTGCAAATTTTGATTGGTAAATGCATAACACATTGTCAAAATCAGTTAAATATGCTAAGCGTAGCTCCATAGCTTATGCTAATCTTGGGTTTGCAGGAACCACACGGTACACACCAGATTAGTGACTTGTGCTAGCCACCGGCTAGTTCAGACACAATCATACACCACATATAAGCTCCACTTAATGCTTGAGTCTGAACATACTCTTAGATTCAAAATTGAGAAGTCAGGAGTTTGAATCTAATGCCAGAGTTGTTTGTGTCCTTGGGCAAGGTAGTTTTTAATTTTATTCATTTGGTTTTTCGAGAAAATAAGGATAACCCCTGATAGTCCAAAGTAAACTTATTCTGAATGGGTCATCTGGTGGTGATTGGGCAGTACACTGAAACAATCTTTTTTGCTTTTCTGATGCATGTAATGCATGCTTTGATGTTCACATGTGACATGCTATACATGAAACCAATGTCTTAAAGTCTCATCTGAAAGATGTGTTATTAACTTAACAGTCGAAACACAGGGAGAGTGGCATTGCATTAGATTGAACCAGGGACCATCAAGTCTGCATGGTTCAGCATACAGCACACTAACTTAACCAACTGGGCTAAATGCCACTCGCATGGTTTCAGTCTACCCAGCTGTACAATGGATACCAACAAATTGTTTGATAGTAACCATAAAAAAACTCTTGAATTCTGTTTTACAACTTGGAACCTCTGTTACAGATTATCAAGAGTAAGTGACCTAGTATATCCACAGAACACAGTTCTTGATGATAGCATTGGTTGTGCCATCTGGTTTGCTGCGAGAGGTCAAGACAAGAATTTATACACAAGTCAGTGTAAAGTAAGTTTACTTGCGTTAAAATTTATCATGGTAAATGATTAGGGATGAAAAAAAAACCATTGATCCCACTGAATATGTCCATTTTGTACTGTCTTCTTCTTTGAATTGACAGCTGGCATAACTTCACATTTCATACCTTTTCATTTTGCGAGAATGGTTTTAAGAGTTATATGCAATTTTCTAAGACCACTTACACTTCGCCCTGATCTAGCATGTTTACACTTGTCCAAAGAAGGCCAAATGGAAGCACAATCAATTCAAAAAGCTACAATTAGATCCACTTTTTTGATTGTCACAGATGTGTTTTATTTCATTATTTGACCAGAAGATCCCTGAATGCACCATTCTCAAAGAAGTGTTTGCAACATTCATGTAGATAGTAGCATTTTGTATGCTGCCACCCACTTGTTTTTACACCTCTTGCACCCTCTACCTGTGATATTATTTTTGTAATCAATAAAGCAGGAAGCAGGCACGATAAAAATATATAAAATAATGCCAATCAGAAATTCTTTTTGTTTTTGTTGATAATGAGAGGTCGCTTAAAAATTCTATTACAATTTACTCTGTAAGCCGGCCTAACTTACTTGGAACACATCGGGAGGTGGTCAAAATTTGGGCTCCAGGAGCAGCCTGAAAGTATTTTGGTGCGTTTACAATTTTCAGTTGCTTGTCCTGGCCCGGCCCAATCATAAGTGTGGGTCTATCTTTCAGGCCGTATGATGGAACCCAGATCTTTAAAAATTGCCCTGTTTTTAACCTGATTCTCTGATCTAATTAAAACCGTCATTGTTTTTAAAGGTTGTGTTAGTTGGTATGGGAGCAGATGAACAGCTGGCTGGGTACTCAAGACACAGAACTAGATTCAGGTTAGTGCCAACTACACCATTTAAGAGCAGCGTTTGTGATTCATAATCCCAATCACTGCACTACCATACATTGATATCATTACCAAATATATGTATATCAAAGGTTTTTGTCAATTGCAAGTTGTTAGTCTGGATTGAGCTTATGCCTACTCTCTAAAATGTTGATAGAGCAAAAACAAAGGTAAAGTGGGGCAATCCAATTAGATTATAATTCTATTCTATAATGTTTTTATAATTTGTGTTTTTTAAACAAAGCCAAGATTTAAACCTGCATACCACATGGGTCACACTGTACTTTGCTTTTTACTTCTAGAGCTGATGGATGGCAGGGTCTTGTGCAGGAGTTGGAGATGGAACTGGATAGAATACCACAAAGGAACCTGGGACGGGATGACAGGTACTGAAGATGCAACATTTTTATACATTTTTCATGTATTTGTGACAGATGATTGCCGATAGGAATTCATCACTTTTCTATCAGATGTTAATATTTATGTTACTCATTTTTAGGCCCGTACGAAGTGGATCTTAGAACCTCACTAATGTTCTTGTTGTTGGGGTTGTTGTTGCAACCACAATTTTAAAAGCATCCAGCATCACCAGTTTTAAATAGACAGGCTTGAATATTTGTACGCATAAATTAGACTTCATTTCAACAACCGTTCATCGCCCTGTTTTTAAGTTACACCCCATAGTGTCACCTACTACAAAAAAAAATGTAGTGTAAAATATACTAATTTTGTCAAGCGCATGATTGGTTCAGTCGCTTAAGACATCATTAACATGACCGTTTTACAAAGGCAAAGGTTCGAGTACCATTGGCACCATAGTAAAAATATCGCAAAAAAAGGAACAAGGTTGACCCCGGGTCAAAGGTAAAAAATTGTTCGCATTTAAGTCAATTATCGGATAATTATCGGCTTAGAATCAGATAATTATCGGATAATTTTATTACATCAAAATAGGTTAAACCCTCGTTTCTACTTTTATTGGATAATTTTATCCTGATAATGCATCGGATAATTTTTTTCTGCGGAAACATGCCCTGATGCTTGCATAGAATACTGACAACCCCTTTACAAGATAAACATTCACATGTAAGCACAATTTTTCATGAAGTTGTTTCATAAAAGTAGTGGGTCTACACAACAATAACTTGATACAATATTCCAGTTGAGTTCAAAATTGTTTGTTAGTTAATTATAGATTTTCTCTTGATAAGGCCAGATGCTGTGCATCTATCATTCTTTGTGAATGTAATTCAAATTTTTGTGTCCTTCCAAACATTTTTAAACAAGTTTTAAATGCCATAAAAACTTTAACTCTTGTACTTTTTCTCTCATATTTTAGGATCATAGCAGATCATGGTAGAGAAGCAAGATTTCCATTTTTGGATGAAAATGTTATCACATTCCTTAACAATCTACCTATATGGAGGAAAGTAAGCAAATTTGATATTAGTGTTGCAGTTGCATTCTATATAGTGGAAATGCTGATGTATTATTTTTGTGATGTAATCGATATGGCGTTATCATAGATGTATTATTTTAACAGTACATAGGCCCAAAGTGCAATTTCATGGAAGCGCCTACGATTGAAGGACATGTCCATAATCCAACTAATCAAATCGTGTTATGTTTCAATGTTGTTGCTACAATGAAATTGCGCCCCCAGTCTTTCATAAAAGTTTCAGATTTATCAATAAATTCAAGTAAATTTATTCAAAAATATAATGTAAATCTTCCATATTTAAGCCTTTATAATTTTGTTCATGTTTCAGTGTAAAAATCTTATTAAACAATTTTTAAATACACTAATTTCTATTCTCAAGTTATTACATTTGATCTTTCTTATTAACCCTTTCACTGCGTGCCCCCGGTACTACCGGGGATAATAAAATGTCGTTAAACGGCCTACCTAAAGAGGGCGAGTTTAGCAATACCCAAATATGTTAAAAGAACGATTTATCATACCGATATGATAACATTTATGAAAACATTTATGTCTACTTTGTTATAAAATGACGAAAATCGTTCAAACTTCTGATATTTGTATTCATAGTATGTGTATTTTGAAAAAATATCGTTAATCAATAATTAGTATTTTTTTGACATTTATTTAAAAATCACCTATTTTCCATACAAACATGTCCCGCACATAGGTGGGACTAACACCCCGCAGTGAAAGGGTTAAGAGCAAGTTAATTTCAAATTTGATGGTGATGATTTTTTTGGTCATTTTCAAGTTATAGATTATGTGCATTATGTTATGGAAACTTAAGTTTAATTTCTGTTATTGCTTTTCTAGGCTGATCTAACCTTGCCTCGTGGACTTGGAGAGAAGTTATTACTTCGGCTAGCAGCTACAGAAATTGGGCTAGGCCACTCTGTCACTTTACCCAAGAGAGCCATTCAATTTGGCTCACGGATTGCCAAAATGGAACGAAGAAAAGAAAAGGCATCAGATGTTTGCAGTCGCCTTACTGTCAAATGAAGTCGCTATGTATTCCTTTTTTATTTATTTTGTTTTGTATATTTTATGCTAAATTTTAAAGAGTTTTAATATTAATATATTTTTATACTTAAATTCATTCCCTGTATTGCCTAAAAAATCCTTGTATTGCATTTTTGAAAAAAATTGGGTCAGTTAGCCAGTTAGATTTCACTAGTTTCTGCAATTTGATTGTATGATTTTTGGTATAAAACGTATGTACTCTTACAATTTTTTTAATAAGTATTATTTGAGATTTAGCCAAAAAATCAGGATATTTTCAAGATATAGTTCGGTCTGACACAGTGGCGGGGATAGGGGGGCCTACAAGATTTTGTCAGGGGCTTTGTAGGTCCAGTCAAGCCCGCAATATACCAAACGGCCTAAAAATGCATGTAAAATACGGCAGATAACTTTTTATATTTTTTTGTTAAATTGAAAACTGGGAACTTGCCCAACTCAAACTTTCCCTACCTGCCGGGGTGCCCTCCCTGTCAAGGCCATTTCCCTGCCGTCGCGGAATTCCTGTGCCGCCACTGGTCTGGCATGGGCAATGCAAACATTTTTAGGGCTAATTATAAAATTGTTAAAATTCTTTTGTGTCTTGTTTATAAAATCTATTAAGTGTGTCTCTAATATGGCCATCCTGGAAGCAGTTTCTTATTTTCAGGATTGTTCCCTAAATGCTTCAAAATGTGTCCCAACATTGGGTGAATAGCACAAGCCCCTAGCATATCATTGATGTGTGAGCAAACTTCTTGATACTGCAAAGGTGGGATGCAGCGAAAGGGTGGTCTAAATAATGATGTACGGTGCTGTTGGTGTCCTTAGATACAGGGTTCATATGCGTCCTTGAATTCCTTGAAAGTCCAGGAAAAACAAACAAACAAACATGCATTTTCCAGTACTTTAAACTCCTGGAATATGCTAATTGTCCTTGAATGTCCTGGAAATTTTAGTAGAGGTAAAATGGCTATTTTCCTTCAATAAACCAAAGGTTCATTTTTATTTGAGTGGCCTTGAAATTTAGAAAATATTTAAAGTGTATGAACCCTGTTAGAAAATACCTCCAAATTTGTACCCAAAAGTGATTCAAGTACTACATTTTTAGAGTCCGTTTTAATGCCTGATTTTGAGAGATCTGATAGGCATGTTTACTGTAATATTCTTTATACTTATGGGGATGTCATCATGTACATCCAAACTTGAAATTATAGACAATGTCACTACAGTAATTTTGGATCGTAAAAATATTGGTTTGTCAAATTTGCTGACAATTTCCACAATAACTTTATAGTTGCACTGGATGTGTGATACTGAACAACTGACGACAAAGTTGATTTCGCTAATAGATCATTCAACAAGCATACTGTAGTTGATGTTTTATTTTTAGCCCACATAGCGGTACACATTAATAGGGAGAAATAGGGATTGATAGGATAGGGAGTGATAAACAGCACTACCCATATTTTACTTATTTTCCATTTGCATAAACACCGCCTCAAAGGCAGAATAGGTGTATTTTATACCATCTTGGTCTTATCTCCAAGCGCTGAAAATAATAGAAAACATATTCACCAATCGTCTCAACATATAATCGAGAATTTAAAACCTATCCACCCCCCAACCCTTATGATGATTAATTATGTAGCAAGATATGATAAAATAAATTGGACGATGCATACTGTAAAGCCGTTTATTTTTGCGTGCCCTAAATCTCAAAGATTTTATTTGTCAAAAAAATGATTGCCAATACATTTCCCTAAAAATGTGATAATGTATACAATAAATAGTCTTGTTTCTTTTTGTTTAATTTATAATAATTCATGAATCACAGAAATTAATACTACAAACGATCAGTACAATATATGATGATAGAGAACAGTGTGTTACCACTGTTTGGACCCACGGTGTAGTTTCCACTAAGAAAGGCTTGAAGTGACCGGCTGAGTAGATCTTCTGAAACATGTTTATTTTGTGAAAATAATAATGTTGACACTATTCTAAAATACATATGTAATAAATGTATCTCTTAGTTTCAATTTCTCTTATTGTCGATAAATCTATATTTTGAGATGGAAAATTCTAAATGTAAATCAATGGCCGCAGCGATTTTCTTCTCTAGAATGACAAAAAGAGGTGGCGCAATATATCTGTGTCGCTTCACTTCCGAGTCAATGACTTTCAGTTCACATGGGCTTCCAACTTCTTTTCTTTGTTTTATCCATTGCTTTGTTTTATAATGCAACTATCGTTGCATAGACTGTGTGTTTGGCATTGACTAGTTGTGATGAGCACATTTCTTGTTGTTGTTCGCACTCTAGAAACCTTATCTCTGATAACACAGACTGATAACTCGTGGATCTCAATTGAACACAAACTGTAATTCAATTGCATGTTACTGTTAGGGGTCGAAAACTAAAGTGGAATTTAAAAGAAAACATTGAACGTTACTTGCTTGTGAAAAGATTACCCTTTAAATCTCCTTAAGGGATTTACATCCCGAGGAGTCTCTTGCATTTAGACAAATTACAAACATACATTAGACAAACCCATTTATCATTTTAACATCCCATTTACCTGACGGTTTTATCTTAAGCAATAACACCAAATTTGTACAATTTTTCTTTAGTTAAACATTTCATTTCTAATATTGTATATTTGTGCTGTTGGTTTGAAATTTATAACCATACTTTGTGGCTTTGTTTCTATGGAAGTGAGGCTGCATATGATCTTGAATCCAACATGATACATCAGTTATCCTTGTTTTGGTATAGAACCTGCTGTACTTCCAGTTATACGTAGTTTGCAGTCTGACGTTCACAAAGCGGAGTCCTTCTGTGCCGTTTTAACAGCTAATTGCGATGCTGTAACCTTATCTAATAATACATATTCATTGTATACATTCCTACATGCTCTACAACAGTTCACTGGAAGAGTTATTGTCGTGGTTAATTTTGTTAACCTCAGAAGTATAACACTCACGTTAAGCATTAACAGTGTGGTTCAATATGGAACCTGGAATACTGCTTAGTTCTTTCATAATGTTGCTACTACCATAAGTTTCAAACTCAAGAAAGTCGGATGATAAGCACAGCCGCTTTGAATTAAACCAGGTACCTCATTCTATTTAGTTCATCAGTTTTAAATCATCGCTATGTCCATCTACTAATTAAACCTTGTTGTTAAGAGCCTTACTGTCCAAACACCACTAAACTCAACTAGTAGTATGGATAATGTTTTTGACAATATTGGAAGCGCAATATCGATAAGAACGATAGCGCATCGATACACAGGAATTAATTTCACCAAAAATTGCTATCTTAACTACCATAAAATAAAACACCGTATTATTTACTAAGAATAAAATACAATAAGTCAATATCAAAAAATCGCTTATCAAATTTAGTGATTAATCACTCACATAAAACCAGTACAAAGGTACCAGCACACTAACAGGTGTGCAAAAATTCCTCAATCTAATGATATGCAAAATAAACCTAGTCAAAAGCTAAACATGCACCACGAGTAAAATAGGAATTTAAATTTCGCTCGCAACGCCAATAAAGTCGACTTTAAGTTATGTAATCTAATTTGAGTTGGTAACTTTAAAGTATGTTGTTATTGTTTTGTTTAAACAGGCAGCAGGTTTTAGGATGGTTTCCTCTACATAGGTCATGTATCTGTTGAAGGTTACATGCTTTCTTCCTACATTTCATCTATTATTCCAACACACTACAATTTGATGAGAGGTTTGGAAAGCTTTGAGTAATCACCTGCATAAAAACCAGTACAAAGGTACCAGCACACTAACAGGTGTGCAAAAATTCCTCAATCTAATGATATGCAAAATAAACCTAGTCAAAAGCTAAACATGCACCACGAGTAAAATAGGAATTTAAATTTCGCTCGCAACGCCAATAAAGTCGACTTTAAGTTATGTAATCTAATTTGAGTTGGTAACTTTAAAGTATGTTGTTATTGTTTTGTTTAAACAGGCAGCAGGTTTTAGGATGGTTTCCTCTACATAGGTCATGTATCTGTTGAAGGTTACATGCTTTCTTCCTACATTTCATCTATTATTCCAACACACTACAATTTGATGAGAGGTTTGGAAAGCTTTGAGTAATCACCTGCATAAAAACCAGTACAAAGGTACCAGCACACTAACAGGTGTGCAAAAATTCCTCGATCTAATGATATGCCAAAAAACCTAGTCTAAAGCTAAACACACCACAAGCAAAATAGGAATTTAAATTTCGCTCGCAACGCCAATAAAGTTGACTTTAAGCTATGTAATCTAATTTGAGTTGGTAACTTTAAAGTGTGTTGTTATTGTTTTGTTTAAACAGGCAGCAGGTTTTAGGATGGTTTCCACTGCATAGGTCGTTTGTATGTTGAAGTTACATGCTTCCTTCGTGCATTTCATCTATTATTCCAGCACACTCCACTTTGATGGGAGGTTTGGAAAGCTTAAATTTTATTTTGAAACCATTTTGTTTGTGTACCTGTATGTAACATTTGACAAGAAATTCTTTCATTAACAAGCCTCAATCTAAAGGATGGTGTTGTCTCACTTTCCTAATACCCCTCAGGTACTAGGCCTGATCTATGAAAAAAAAGTATATTAAAATATGCAATAGTTGACATGTTCTCCCTTATTTAGATACACATCAATGTGCATGGCTTTTAGCCACTCCAGTACTCCAGTTGTAATAGATTTGTAGTGGAATTTTATGACACCACAGCCTGCAGGTGACAAAGATGAAGTACGTTTCAACCAACATTCAAACATACTCATATCAAACTAGCCACTAAGTGTGGCATCATATTTAGCACCTTCAGAACCTTTAGCTGTTCAGCCTTCAAACAAATTTTGTGCCTTATACATGACAAACAGTGGTAACAAAAGACTGCTGCATCCATAATTGAGATGGCTGTCTTTGAATGTTTTTATCCTTCTGATCATCCGCAACATTTCTTTCATTGTAGTTGAAAAATGTGGCTTGGCTCTAAATCACCAAACACTGGCTCGAAGTTATTGAAATTCCTTTAATATATTCCTTGCTTATTTTGGCTCTTGAGTCTATTTATCTTCATGAAAGTGTTAATAATGTCTGGGACCTGGCATATTATTCTTAAAACGATGCCCTATTTTTCCTTGTCTGTCCAGGTGTTTGCCTCCAATCATTGGACCTTAACCTTTTAGTTGTACCTCTGTTTTGTCTTATTAGACTCACCACATCTTCCTTCTCTATTCTCTGTTTTGTTTTATTGGATGCACAGTCATTTTAAAGGTTATTTTGTCTGAACATTAAAACACATCTCATAGTCTAGTGTTCAGAACCTATTGCAAAATTATTTCAGATCCAAGAAGACAATCTTTTTGCAATGTTCCATAATAAATGTTTTCACTTATTTCATCTAGCCAACTCTGCAAACTTGGTGTTATCATTCCAAGTGCTCCAATAACTGCACGTATCACTTTTACTTGTTTGCATTTCCATAGCCTTTGTATCTCCCATTTCAAGTCCTGGTAGCGATCAATTTAGTTCTTTCACTTTCTACTTCCCTTGTATCACACAGGCATGTTACTTCAATGATCTTACAAGCTCTATTCTTGTTGAGACTGAATCATAATATCAGGCTTGTTGTGTTCCAGTTACTTATCCTTCTGAATCTTCATGTCCCAGAATAGTTTTTTGGGTTGGTTTGTTCACGTGTATCTGAGTAGCTTTCTTTATGCCATGCGAATACCTTGGTTGTCAATGTGATCACCATGTTACCCTATGTGGATATTTTGTGCAACCTCAGATGTACTAACAGGATTTGGATGATAGTGCTCTTGGAACCAGATTTTGAGAAGTCTCTCGGTTTCTCCAATGTATGTTTTACTACAAAGGCCTTTGTTGTTATGGCCTTGCCATGAAATTTAATACACTTGTTCAATTATGTTCTTCTAGTTGGTTTTTATCTTTGGAGGTTACTAGGAGCTGCTGTAGCATATGGATGGGTTTGTAAAACCCATTACTGTTGTACATTTGAAATATTTTATTTATTGGCTTGGAAATGTCTATGATATGTAACAAGCAAAAAAAATATACTCCCGTCCTGATACAGAAGTCTCGGTTATAAAATTAATCATGAGACGGATGCAATTAGCTGAAAAAAAAAATTGAACCTGGTGAATTATTTTTGATCATGCCATTATCAAGTCCAACTGGAGTACATTGAAATTCCATCCAACCTGATTGAAAACGAACACACAGTAACTTATAACTTAACAAGTGAGATATATGTGCATTTTCTCTACAAAGTTGGAAAATGGGAAAGTACAAATTATGGATATTTCTGTCTAACACGAAATACAAACATCAGCAATTGTGACCAGTCATCACAATATGAAGTCGTAACAGTAATTATGGTACAGTTGTGGTACACAAGCAAGTGAAGTAGTCATAAAATGCTGACAACATATACTGTACAGTGTGTAGTGTACATATATGGGAATTTGTGAACAACAAGTTGTAATAAAGAGAATATCTATATCATTAAATTAATGAAGATCAGCGCTATTAATTCTACCCACCGAAAATCTAAAGGGTGACACTGGAAGAATAATAATAACATTACAACTACAAATGATCCAGATGATTAAATCACTTAACCTGTTTTTGAGACTCTGCAAGTGTCACCAAACTCTTTGAACTGTTCAATCACAAATCGCAATGTAACTATTGAAGATAAACTTCATTATAGAATGCACATGAGACAAAAAAGGACATTGACATATGTTCATTGTTGAAACCTGGTTGTATGAAGATGGCAATGTGATAATCACTGAGTGTACACCTCTAGGTTATAGTGCTTTCAACGCACCACATGTGTATGGAGATTACGGAGGCATTGCTGTGATCTTTCGTTCATCTCCAAATCTGAATGTTGTAGATCTTGACTCTTCCCATATTACTTTTAAAATCATATGTATTTCGTACTCTACAAAGCAGATATGATTTTATACCATCTACCGCCCATCCCCATCAAATAAAATGGTTTTGAAACCTCTGTTTTCATGAAACTTTAAAAAAATCGTAGAAGGAATTATCCTGCAGTGTACAGAGCAAATAATGTTGTGAAAGAAAGTGCATGCATAAAGGAAGCTCTAGCAAATTGTCACCATCCTGATTAGTCATTCAAGGAAATAGAAAATGATGCTGTATAATGGCAACAGCAACACAGATACTGGTATTGCCTAAAACTAGAAGACATTTATTTGTTTGCATATGGTACATCAGTCATTTCCAAGCTAATAGAATCTTAGCTAAAAATGCAATGCCTTCTTCAAGTGTAAACATACTCAGGAAGCTCCTATTATAACACCAAAGATAAATCCAACTAGACGAACCTCACTTGACTGGTTTATTACATTTCATGTCAAGGCCAAGACAACAAAGGCCCTTATACTTAAACATACATTGGAAAAACTGACAGAACTTTCAAGACCTCTTTCCGAGAGCACAATCATCCCAGTTCTGTTTGTATATCTGAGGTTGCACAATGCATTCATATTGAGTCACCGGGACATCACATTGAATTTGTGACTTTAAGGTCATCAACAGAGAACCTAGACACTTTTAGCATAGTGTAATGAAAGCTATCCAGATCCATGTAAATTAACAAATCCTAAATCTTGATGTTGGCATGGACTACTCATTTACAGTCACATTTACCAAAGGTAATCTACTATAAAATTCCCACGATGAGTTCTTGTTGAACCTATGGCTTTACAAATCTTTGGAGATGGGTTTTTAGGTGGTGCCAAATGTTTTCCATTGGTTTAAGTCTGGATATTCGGGTGGTGTCTTCCACCAGTTTATGTTGTTAATAATGAATTCGGTGGCTAAGTTACTGGTGTGTTTGGGGTCATTGTCCTGCTGAAACTGATGTGAATCTCTAAAGTGTCTGCGAATAAATATAATTGAATAAAAGTGTCTCCTTAACATAAAAATCGGCATGCATGTTTCCCCCAAAAATCAGATCTTGTGTTGCACCCTTCTTACTTATTCCACCCCACACATGGACCTTAACGGGATGTTTAGCCCTCAGCTTTAATTTAATTTCGTAATTCATGGAAGAGATTCTATGAGATATGAGCACGTGTATGCGCAAACCATAGAGCATCGCAATGCGCGAAGAATAGAACGTGTTGCCGAAACTCGATTAAAAGTAATTGCTTTTGCAACTGACAACGGTAAGTGATTAAACTTACTCTTAGTACTCAAGAGGATGGAAGTTCGAAAAGATGAACTCGACTTAGGCCTGAATTTAGGAGATATTCCAATGATGGAATGTGATAATGAAGATGCTAGGTCAGCTGTTCCTCCTCCTGATTAGATGAGATGACTGGGACAATCCGGACGTTTCTCGCTCCTGACAGACGATTTGAGGCAGTAAGAAGTGAAAACCTACTAAGCCTACGAAGAGAAAGGCATCAACTGCTGGCGGTTGTATTGTCTAAGATATCAAAGTTGGAAAATCAATTTGAGCTTTTGTTGCAACAGCAATCAAGCAAAATGAACCAGCCTATTCTCTCCGACTCGGAGATGTTGAATAGGCCTAAGCCCACTACTAGTAGGCAGACTAAGCCTAATGATATAGGCCTAAATGTTATCTCGTCATCACACTCTGATGATGATAATATAAGCATTCTCTGCCGTCCTAATAAAGGTGATCGAGCCCAGCCACTTAGTAGTGGTGAAGAATATTATTCCCAAAGTAGGAGAAAAGAGAATAGTAGTAGTAATGTCACAATTGCTTAATCAGTTGTTTTGGGAAGAGGGGATGTCCCTGCAGAGCGTACACTGCTGAAAAAATTCAAAGTAGTTAAAACATCATCCGCCAGTATTACTGCGGAAATTGTTGTATCGGTTTACTTAATTAAGGCAATTAAGGTTACAGTTTTCTTTGTCAATTGTTTAATTGTTAGTTGGTCACTGCCCTTACTCCGCCAGTAATCGAATAGTGTTGAGTCACAGAATACATGAAAGCCTACCTCAGCTGACTGACAGACCTTAAACTGGGTAAAGTGTGTAGTTATACTCTACACATAGTCAACCAAAACCATTACATGGCACACTAACCAAGAGCCATGAGGCTCTCTCAAATGGTAATGAGCCCTGAGACTCTTGTATGCTTACTTGTATGTTTTTTTCCAAAACATGATGTTACCGACTTTCACCACATGGAGATAAATTTAAGAGAGTTTAAACTGATTGGTGGTGGTGTTGGCACAAAATGTCTATGTCAATAGCCATGACAAATTCATGGCCCTTTGGTGTTATGCTCTTAAAACTTCCCTTCAAACTTCTTACCATATTTTCATTAGTTTATAGTGTGTTGTTTAATCACTTTTAAAATTTAATACTGGCTTGATCGCATTACACACATTATCTTCTAAGGTATTAATGGAAAGGGTTATTGGCATCAGCTATTTCACTAATGGCAAGACACCACTGGCCGCATTGACTATGTTCCTTTCTCCTATGGCAAATTACTAGTGACCATGAAAAAGCTTCCTTTTTTTGCCACAGAAAGTCTACTTCCTCCATTAGTTGCAATTCCTCCAATTTCCTTCACAATCTTTCTAATTTGTCCAATAAATAGCTTGTGCTTGTTTGTGGCTACACAATCAGTTTGTCTGCAGTACATTCTTTTTTGTACATGACCACATATTTCCAGTTTTGATATTTCTATATCTGGGCTATAGAATTGCTTGTCAAAAACTCTTTTTGAATCTTCATTGCCAGTGTATCTGGATTGAATTACATTTTTGACTGGGTGAGAGAGCGTCATCTCCATAGCTTTTTGTCTCCATGCTTCCAGTCATTGAAGGCTCATTTTGTTTTGTTTTTATACTACATTTTTGACAATTGTTAATGCCTGAGTTTCCAATACCTTTAAGTTGAGGCCTTCCGCCAATTTTAACATGCCAATACCATACTGAACCCTCTATGCTTTTCCATACCTTCCATCACGAGAAACCGTCATGTCAACAATATCATCATTGTACAAATTCTGTTTATGGCACTTTTCTTTCATTTGCATACTTCGACACTGCTTCATGTCTTTAAAAAATTTTAAAACCTAATAAAAATTGTCAAATTCGTTGGTTGATAAATATGTATTGTTGAGTGTCAGGAACTATAACATACTTTGAGAATTACAATGCAAAAAAAATATGATCGTACAGTTACAATTCAATCTGTCCAGCATATTTACAAAATCCGGCAACAGAAATATGCAGGGCCAGTAGCTCCAGATCTTGACTTAAGCAATTGATGGCTTGACAATTGACTTCAGTTGGCTCACTATTAGCGTAGCTTTTTGCTGTGGAGGCTGCCTCATTCGAAGAGAAAACAGCGGCACTTCCTTTCTCTCTCACTTTTTGTATCACCATCTCCAATATTTTCTGTGTATTGTAGACCATGGAATGTTTCTGATCTGTGAAACATCTCCTTGGCACTTGCAGGTACCATAGCTCAGAGCTACACTTGTAGATTTACTGGGCATGTGTGATGCTGCCCACTGTTGATATTTTGAGTTTTTGTCCCTTTTTTCTCATGTTTCAGAACTTCCACATTTTTTATCATCCTTCCCAGTAAGAATATAAAGAGATTTTACCATCCCATTTATTAGCTATAAACAGCAACATATAGTTTCCCATGTTTCCCTAATGCTACCTTCTTTCACACTTTCTTTAGCCTGGTTGTTAAATGTGCTTGACAGTTTTGTCAAAAAGTAGTGCCATGATCTTGATGACATTGGATTTGACATATTCATGACGCCCCATTATGGGGATGATGAAAGTGCTAAATATATTTTTATTAAAAGCAACCATCTTCAAATTTTAAAAACGATAAAAACTAATAAAAATTGTCAAATTCATTGGATGATAAATATTACATGTATTATTGCGTGTTACACTTTAAAAAACTGGTTGAGTGTCATGAGCTATAACTTACTTTGAGAATTACAATGCGAAAAAAATATGATCGTACAGTTACAATTCAATCTGTCCAGCATATTTACAAAATCCGGCAACAAAAATATGTAGGTCCAGTAGCTCCAGATTTAACTTAAGCAATTGCGGCTTGACATTTGACTCCAGTTGGTTCACTACTAGCACAGCTTTTTGCCGTGAAGGCTGCCTCATTCGAAGAGAAGGCAGTGGCACTTCTTATATTTTTTCTTCTTTTATGTGTAGCCACACAATACATGACAGTCAGGTAGCTAACCTGACTGATGGACCTTAAACTGGGTAAAGTGTGTATTTATGCTCTACACAGAGTCAACCAAATCTGTTACCTGGCACACCGAGCAAGAGCCACAGGGTTCTCTCAAATGAGATGCTAACTTGCATGTGTGTAACTGGATTGAATTATATTTGTTTAAATTTTTATAATACATTTTTGACAATAATTTTTAGTGCCTCGGTGTTCAATACCTTTGAGTTGAGGCCTTGCGCCTATTTTAACGTGCCAATACCATATTAAACCCTAGATGCTTTTCCCCACGTTCCATCACAAGAAACCGTCACATCAACAATATCATCAATGTACAAATTTTGTTGGTAGCATTTTTCTTACTTTCATTTGCATACTTTAACGTTGCATCATGTAGCCAAAAAAAGTCTTGAAAATGTTCTAATTTTTTGGTTGCAGGCATATTCAAATATCCCATAATTCATATAGCATCATGATGACCATCTGTGCTAAATATATCTGTAACCAATCTTGCATTTATTTCAAATGCAGTATTCTGGCTTTTAGAAGAGGTATGAAAAAACATTCCTCCTTGTCATAAATTACAAGAAAGTGTTTTTATTGACTCACACCCAGGTAAATGTTCATTACAACAAAAATAATGAGAAATAAAAAATCTGTAATAATTTTTTTCTCAATTGCTGTTGATTAGTCGTATTGGATTTATTATGTATTGTTTTTTGTTGGTCGCAATATTTTCAATTGGAATCCATTCTTCGGTTTCTTCCTGTGAATTTGGATATTTGAAGTTTACTTTGTAATGGAATTGTCCTCTGTTTTTGTCGCTGCTTAACAATTTTACCTTTTACAATATAATTCTCTTTTTTTTATTTTCTTGCTCCTTCTATTTTTATGTTTATTTTAATGATCACATCCTCACCTACAATATAATTGCAGTTCTGAAATCGTTTTTTGTAGTCTTTACCCATGCATTTGTTTAGTTTTTTGGTTGCTTTAATAGCATTATTTTGCAAACTTTTGACTCGTTTTGCATGTTGATTAATGTCTTTTAGTTTGGGGTATTTGACAGTGCCAGAATCATGTTCATCGTCTGATATAATGTCTAGTGAGAATTTGGTGATTATGTTAGATTTGCAACTGTAATACACTCCAAATGTTGATTTCCGTTCAAACTCTTCCTTACTTTCTTCATTCAGGATTCTTGTGTAATTCGACAAGTGCGAAACCCAATTTACACCTTGTTTTCCTAAAACTCTCATAGCATATTTTCTTTCACACTCGGGCGGTGAACTTGTTAAACTTTTTCTTGTAATTGGGGGTGGTATGGAGGAAATTTTCTTTGCAGTGGCCGTAGCCAAACAAATCTGCTGAATAAGTATATGATCAGCTTCTGTCTCAGCAATTTCAATTCAATTCAATTCAATAAACATTTATATACATCCATATAAAAGAAAAAAATATTTACAATATGAATAATAAGACAATGTACAATTAGACAGTAAATGGATGAAG
>JAOTQE010054015.1:4780-20339 GCA_025631205.1 Nesometra sesokonis
GCCATCAAGAGGTGGTGTGAACGTCTCCATCACAGCTTTGTATACTATTGATCAACTTCATTTTAGACACAGTCTTCGTCATGATTTTTAGTGGGCCATCAAGAGGTGGTGTGAACGTCTCCATCACAGCTTTGTATACTATTGATCAACTTCATTTTAGACACAGTCTTCATCATGTTTTGTAGTGGTCCATCCAGAGGTGGTGTGAACACCTCCTTCAGAGTTAACAATATAATTAAATTTGAAGATTATTCCACCAAGCATCCCCTTTGAGTGAAATGAGCTATTCCACCCCATCCTGCCACCCCCCCCCCATTCTTCCCCCTAGTTTAATGTTTATTTTATCACAAACAGTCAAGTTTAAGATTTATCACGTCTGAAATCTGAGTTTGCTTTGAAACAATAGTTTTATAATGATTACAGTACATTGTAGAATGTTGGTTACTTTGATACTTTTGTTTTGTAATCTATCAACAATTCATCTTTGAAAAGAATCTCCAAATGAAGTGCAAATTAGAATTCTAGGGTAAATTGCTTGAAGATACTAATCAAGTGCTTTTTGTGGGAATTGAACCTGTGACCTTTTATTTCAACTGCCACCTCCACAATAATTAACATTTGTGCCTACAACCACTCTGTGGAGCTCCACTCTTGTAAATTTGCACACTAACACATTCATGTTGATTGTAACAACAGAGTTATTGAAAATGTGTCAAGGCCTAGTAAGGGGAATTTAGGAAGTAGGGGCCTAATGTGGGATTGCAAGAACAGGTTGCTGTTTGTAATTTTCTTTTTCTTTTTCTTACATATATCCAAATCCAAAACTAGTAGAACAAAACAGGCTACTGTAAACATAAGTCTCTACATCCCAAACAATTCCACTCTTACTTTTAAGTACAACTTTTATTCAGAAAACAAAAGAATGTTGTTACAACTATCATGGCGGCATTGCCAGTCTAACCCCTTTCACACAGAAGGTCAAATTCCGGTAATATAATGGTTTCTTGTGTAAAAGGTTTTACCAATATTTCCAGCTTTGATCTTTTACTTCTGTTTCACTGTGTAAGCTGGCATTATACAGTGAACCTTTTCATAGATGGAACATGTCTAGGGTCTGATGCAGTCTAACGAATACTGATGCTGTGCCGGCATTGAAGGGAAAATACCTTTTCATACTAAAGCCAGAGTTCACGAATTACTGCAATATTCCCGCTTTACAGTTCAGTGTGAAGGGGGTTATGAGACATTTGTTTACTGATATGATTTAAATGCTTACTTTACCTAACTAGTGATAATAATTTATTAAAATCATCTTTTTGGAAACATTTTATCTCTGAGGTGTACTTTTTCTGGCATTAACATTTAACAACTGGAACCACAAATAATAAGTATTAAAAAATGGTGCTATGATTGCAATAAGTAGGGTAGCCAGTCTTAAACCCCTTTCACACAGAACTGTAAACTGGGAATATTGCGGTAATTCGCGAATGCTGGCTTTAATGTGAAAGGGTACTTTCCCTTCAATGCCGGAACATTGCCGGCATTCGTTAGACCACCTCAGACCCTAGACATATTACCGTTATATTACCGTCACTGCCTTAGACATGATGTGTATAAAAGGTTCCACAGTGTAATGCCATGCTTACGCAGTGAAGCATAATGAAACAAAGGTCAAAGTTGGAAACCTATATTAAAGACTGCCAATTTTATGCCTTTCGCTCGGACCCTTTCACACAGGAAACCCTTATATTACCGGAATTTGACCTTCTGTGTGAAAGGGTTTAGACCGGCAATAATGCCGGCATAGTTATGGTAACATTGTGGTATTTTCTGTGTGAAAGGGGCTTTAATGTAGAACCTAATGTACAGTGTGTACTACTGTATACTTTAAATACTATGGTACTCATTTTGCTATGGTACCCATTACCAGCAGTCCACACTTATGTACACAAGGAAGGTAAACCTGCCATGTTTCTGGTTTAATCATCTTATGTGTAATCTGTATCTTTGTCTAGATTTGACTGGTTGAGCTTTCTTACTCATTTCCTCAATGGATGTCTCTTCAGTTTATTTTTGATTTTGCGGTTCGTCTGCTCAAATTAGAATGGTTTTATTTTCGAGGAAAAGAGAGACAATCAGGAAATCGTAAAACAATTTTCAAAACTGCTTTACTTTCATCGCAAATTTAGGTCATTAACCAGTTTAGAACATATTTGTTGAAATCACAGGTGAAAGTAAGATCTTTAAAGTTTGGTTTGATTTTAACTTATGTACTGTTATAATTATCTGATCAACATTGTTAATCAGTAACACCAAATGGTATCAGGCTCTCAAAACCTTTCCTCGCTTTCACTTCCTGATTATATAAATTTGTCATCTTCATTGTCTTCCAACAAAACAATGTATTGTTTCCAAGTTCATTCTTAAATGATATTATAATCTAATATATTCCCACTTTGCAATGTGCATCTACTGACTGATCAACTTTAAAATAAGCCACTCTTCATTGTTCATATTGGCAGTTGGAAATTTTATGGGATAACCATCATTTATCTACCTAAATTTTCTTCAACCGTTTCTAAGCCAGCTACTTTAATTACCATATTACTCTATCTAGGATAGCATAGCAGTTTGGGATGAACAAGAAAACTGGTGCTTTCCAGGGTTTTGCTAGGTCTGTTTTTTTATTTGCTGATTTCTCTTTTTAGTTTATTTCTTCCTACTTTACACTTTTTTCCAAAAATTGTCTTCAACTATTTCTCTGTCGGGTAATTTCCATATTGCTACAGTAGAATAGGATATGCCCAAAACAAATTTGGGATTACTAAGGCCAAGGGGTTATTGTCTACTATAATAACTCCTTGCTAAGACACAAAGGCTTTCCAGGTTTCCGTTATCAGTGGCTTTATGTGCTGCCTTTCTGTGAAGTTTTTTATCATTTCTCCATGTTTACACTTTTTTTCTAACCATTATCTTCAACCATTTCTCTGTTGGGTAGTTTTCATATTGCTACAGTAGGGTAGAATATGCCCAAGTTTCGGATGACTAATAGTGTTTTGGAAGGTTTTACTAGATCTGTGGTTTTATGTGCTGACTTTGTGGAATTTCTTTCCTCATTTTACTGATAGTCCATTTCTGCCATATTTATACTTTTTTCTACCATCTTCAACCATTTCTCTGTTGGATACTTTCCATATTTCTACAGTAGGATAGGTGATGCCCAAGACCATGTTTCTGCTACATTGTGTGGTTTTCAAAGAATTTTTCCTCTTCTTGTCCATTGCTTCCATCTTTACACTTGATACCATTGTCTACAATCACTTCTCTGTGTCTGTCAGGTAGTTTCCAAGGATATGGGATGCTATAGTTTGTATTCTAAGTTTGAGGAATCTTGCCTTCTTTTTCTGTCCATTGCTTTCATCTTTACACTTGATACCATTGTCTTCAATCACTTTTCTTTGTCAGGTAGTTTCCTAGGATATGGGATGCTATAGTTTGTATTCTAACTTTGAGGAATCTTGCCTTCTCTTTCTGTCCATTGCTTCCATCTTTACACTTGATACCATTGTCTTCAATCACTTCTCTGTGTCGGGTAGTTTCCAAGGATGTGAGATGCTATAGTTTGTATTCTAACTTTGAGGAGTCTTGTCTTTTCTTGATGTCCATTGCTTCCATCTTTACACTTGATACCATTGTCTTCAATCACTTCTCTCTGTCAGGTAGTTTCCAAGGATATGAGATGCTATAGTTTGTATTCTAACTTTGAGGAATCTTGTCTTCTTTATCTGTCCATTTCTTCCATCTTAAACTTGTTTCCAACTATTGTCTTCAACCATGTCAGCTAGTTTCTTCCATGTTGGTACAGTATGATAGGAGATGCCTGAAACCACAATTGCAGTGGTCATTTTTTAATAAAACTAACTGACACGCTGGCTAGTTTAACCATATTTAGTCCAGTGTGAACAATACAGGAAGTTTACCTAACCATGGAGAAAATTAAGCTTTCCCGTACTGCACGGTTAGTTTAAATGAGTCCCACCTACCCAGGAAAACTGACCAGGTTAGTATTACCAAGTAGAAAAGTTCAATACAAACAGCACGAAAACAGTAAACTTCCCGAGTCATTGAAGATGGCTATCACTGGTCAATTGGGAAGTCCTGTGAATTGTGACCTTGAGTAACATGGTTTATTTTACAATTTTTACCATACCTTGTGGTAAAACTAACCTTAAACAAGTGCAAACAATGGTAAAATTTGTCTTGGTAAAATGTTCCCTTTTTAAAGCCAGTGTAATTGCAGCTTAAGTCTGGGTTGATCAAAACACAACTGGTACTGACTAGGGTTTTGCTAGATAGCATGGTTTGGCTGCTGACTTTGAAAGATTTTTCACACTTTTTCTGTCCATTTTTACCATCTTTAGACTTGTTTCCAAACCATCCATAGACTTTAAAAAAAATTGTGCTCTAAATTGAAAATGACTTACGATACTTTGATAAGTATGATCAATGTGGAAGTATGCACTGTGTATTTTAATAGCCGATACATCAATGGGCTAGTTGTTAACACCATGCATTTCTATTTTATAATGGATACATCAATGAGGGAGTTAGCACTGTAATGCCTGATATATCAATGTGCAAGTTGTTAGCACTGTGCATTATTTTTCATATCTTATACAAGGTCAATTGGGAGTTAGCATTGTGAATATAGGGTATTGCATGTGAACCTTAAATTTTAATTTTAAGAGGACCACAGGAGGAAAGTCATCAGGTTAGGTTAAACAGTTTATACAAGCTCCTGTGAGTAGAGTTAATTTAAGGGTCAATGCAGAAGTCAGAGCTGAAACTTGATATGAAGATGAGAAATGAATAGAACTGCTATAGTGTTTTAACAGAGACAAGTCTGTAGGAGCATACACACCCATTTTGGTAAGTTTTGTAATATAGATTAGAGTAGAATCTTTATGTACAGTACTCTGAAACATTGATGTCATTAATGATAATACAGTATTGTTACATAAGTTGTTTGTTGGACATTATAGGTTTTAATAAACTTATCCAAAATTAAGCTAAACACACAATATGTTTTCCCATTGATCTTACTTATCAAAATATGGTAAGACATTTTCAATTTAGATCACAATTTTTTTAAAAATTCTACAGGTGATTTGGAAAAAAAAGTCTAAAAATGGACTCCTGGCACCGCCACTGTTCAGTATTCTTTTTTTTTTGTACCAATTGTTACAGTAACAACTCTACTAAAAATGTTACTTTTACTAGGTACCTAGCTTAGTGAGCTAACCTAAGGTCAACAAGGTAGGATACAGTATCAGGTGATGATAGAATGATGGGTCATGGTGGGTACTGTAGGTCTTCCACCTGTATGCCTAGGATCAATTTAACTACCGATAGGCCTAAAAGAGATAGATACATAGATTTCGCTTTTTACACAGGTAGGGATATGAAAAAAATATATACTTAGTTACTGTCTGGCTTACTGTAAGCTGTTAAATCATGGTTAAATTAAAACCAACCAGGTAAGCTGTAGTACAGGTGATGATAGAATAAGGGGTCAAGGTGACTACTGTACCTTCTCTACCTGTCCCTACTGTAGCATCCATTTAACAACCATGAGGCTGGAAAAATATATTACTGATGTACAGAAGGTATCACTTTTATACAGGTAGGAATAGGAACAATTTACTTGCTGTCTGGCTTAGGGAGTTGACCTAAGGTCAATGAGGCAAGTAGACTTGCTCCAAGTCTGTATATTTTATTTTAAGTGTTTAATTAAGTGCGCCACCAACAGATGATAAAGTTTTAGTGGTGTGAGGTTTGTCGTTAATA
This sequence comes from Nesometra sesokonis, assembly GCA_025631205.1. Lineage (NCBI taxonomy): Eukaryota > Metazoa > Echinodermata > Crinoidea > Comatulida > Antedonidae > Nesometra > Nesometra sesokonis. Next base: position 10,628 of record JAOTQE010054015.1, read on the forward strand.
TACAGACTTGTACAATAGTGTATGATTGTGGGTTGAGAATGGAAAGTACCAGGCAACATGACGTAATGATTAACGTTCCGTATTTGGCTAAATAGGCCAGTGAGTCAACCAATCAAAGGTTCTCATTTTCGAACCACGAAAGATGACATGGAGATCCTAAGATACAATACAATAAGTAGGGCCTAGGCCTTGTGTTTACTGATCGAGGTAAGCCTGAAAACTTAACGTAGGTATAACTAGATAGGCCTACTACTATTTAGTGGCAATGATAAGAAAACTAGGCTACAGTAGGCTAGATAACCACAAACAATGTTTTAGCAGTCGATCGCTTGTGGGAAAAGGCCTACACTATGAATCTGCCGGCAATTGTCAAACATGCATATTCAATATATTTCGAGTGGATTAGTCAATCACATGCAACTGAAACCAGGCGAGTGGATAATTATATGCCCATGAAAACGTGGTGGAAAATCATGTGACATTGAAGTATTGACCAAGATTGTGATTTAAACATCAGAAAAGGCGATCCACCTGCTATGGAATGCAATGGGTGCCTTTTAATCGTCTTTCACAAATTACACCAAATCACCGTCTTGAACCAAGAATATGAGGGAAGCTGCAATGCAGGTGATGATGGAATTAGGTCAAATTAGCTAGGTACTCTATAGCTTCATTCACACTGGAGTTATTTCTGTAAAACTAACAGACTCGTTAGTTTGATTGGAAAAAGTCCCGTGCGGACAGACTAGAAAATCTCACTTTGTAAAACTAACCCTGTCTGTCGGTTTGTTTTCCGGAATGAAATCTACATGTCAAACCTACCCAGCAAGTTTAACCAACCTGGAAAGTCCAAACGGACAGCGCGACTCTGGTAAACTTCTTGAGTCATTGCCTTTGGGCAATCCATGAGATGTAACCTTGGGTAATATGGTTTGTTTTCCTTAACTTATGGTAAAACTAACCAATGCGAACAATGGCAAGATTTTACTTTTGAAATATACCAATAATCTTGGTAAAATATTCTCTTTAAAATCCAATGCCCAAGATCCATTTTCATTCATTAGGCCTGGAAGAGTACAGTGTTGCATCCTTGTACAGTTGTAGCATACTATTCTAGACTACAAAAATCATACTTGTCTCAAAAATGTTTTTGAAAGTTTTCCCTTTAAATTCAACATGTATTGTTAGCTTGTGTACCTTGATCATAATCTCAACGTTTGATTTCCGTCTTAATTTTAATATTATATGAAATAGATACTGCTACATTGATCTTTCATTTGCAATCAATATCAGTAATTGTATAGGTATCAACTACAATCTATTATATAGAATATATATATAGAAATATAATTCTTGAGATCAAATTACACAATGTATAACAGAGGAATGTATGTATGCGTGATAAAGTATGACGCTAAAAGCTGTACGCCAGCAAAGACTACTCCGGGCATAGAAATGTCAAGCTTGTTTGTTTTTAAATGTTACCATAAATTATTAGTTTGCTATGTGCAGAAGTTCCATCAGTTGATTGAATGTACACAGGTTGACGACAGAGCTTGTCACATCAAGTTCTACTCCATATATCTTCATTACAACTGAACAACTACAAATTCGTTAAGTGTCATCGAAGCCTCCTACAGAAAAAAACGGAAAATTTCTGCATAATCATGTTGTGGATTAATTATAACTATTCCCTACGGATAATTTGGATATCATTTTTGTAATGTAAATTTCCTTTGTAAAGTTTTAATTTGTAAAATTGTTGCTAATTTTATTAACTCAACTGTGAAATAGGCCTGATTTTGGAAAAAAAGTTAACAATTAATCTTCGTTTTTCTACATTCCTCACTGCACTGCATTTATTGTCATTAGTCAAATGAAATTAGTTTAGTAGTGTGGATTAGATCATTTTCAAACAAACACCTAGAACTGTGGAATGCTGCATTGTCGACCAGAAACGGTCACTGGATTTGACAGTAACTATCATTTCCGGTAACGTGTGGTTATCATAACCAAGAAATCGGCCATAGCGCAATTTTTTAATTTTTTAATTTTTGTTGGTTATGCGTCGCTGACTCGCAATGTTTGTCATCACTTTTTAAAATTTTTTTCTTGTAATTGCCATTGTACATGGTAATCAGCATATCACCTTTAAACATTTGATCACTGATTATTTCGAACATAACACTTCTTTTATGTTTTCCAAAAATATTCAAACTGAAATACAAACAACAAAGGATAAATTTGAACCTCAACTTACAAAAAATGGCTAGTAATCCCAGCTCAGGTAAACCTGAATTATTGACCACCCTCAAATACTAGGTCTTACTTGTTTTCTCCTTTTTGATGGAAATGTTGTTTTTGTAAGATCTTCTTGTTAAGAGGTTATTTTAAGTTTATTTTTACCCTACAATGATGTTATTTAATATTTTTCAAAATATTTTTCTAACACCTGTTAAAAAGTACATTTCGGAGAGCATCCAATTTACTAATAATGTAATGATACATAGCGGAAACAGATGATTAAAAGAGATGTCTCATTCTAAATTTGGTTGGTAAAGTGTGAAGTATTTTAAGGTTAATGAGGGGCCTCTAGAGTGGGTGGCAGTTTGAAATTTAGGCTGGGGGAAGGTCATGCATTTTCGTATTTGCAAGATATATGTAAAATGTACAGTATTTGATTATACAGTCAGCTCTTTCAATGTGACTCTGGAAAACAAAAGTTAACTCTAAACCGAACTGTTTGTTAAGGTTCAAAATCCTGAGACCAGTTTGTAAACTTAATGCTTTCTACACCAAACCGTGGAGGAACAAAATCAAATGACCACAGAACTGTTCAGAAATCCATGATTGTATCGACTTTGGATCAAAACATCTCTATGGGACCATCTCAGTTGACCGTCTGAGCACTAGGACGTCTAAAAATGTGTAAACAGTTTCTTCTTTCACATCACCTAGGTCAGGCCTCGAATTTAACCAAGGCCTCTTTGATTTAATGAAGGCACCAAGGCCATTTGCATCTGGTGCCCTCTCAATTGACCTCAGTGCCAGTAATACAGAAGTATACTATTTGTACAGCTTGGCCTCTGGTGCCCTGTTTATGCTAGGTATACCCTTCAAAATCAGGCCACTGGGCTTGCCTCTACAAAGCCCAAATTTTAGGCCTTCTAGATAATGGTTGGGATCACAACCCATTGGTGGTGGATGGTTGCCCCTCTAGAGTTTTGCTGGTAATTTTGCCTGTACAAATTCCCTTTTCTAGTCTTTGCCTACGAACTGTGATAGAGGATCTGCATGAGAACCATAAACTAAGCTTATAAGAATGGGACAAACCTATAATTGTGAGTATACTTAGTGAAATTCCCTTTGATTTAGTGAACTTGTCATCTGGTGTCCTTAGTTTTATTAAATTGAAACGAAAACAGTTTTATTGGTCGATTCTTTGAATAAACATTTTGATTTGTCCTCTTGCCAAATACAAAGGGCCAAGATTACATTCATCCAGGTATCGGGAGAAGAACTTTTACAAGTCGCTTACAAGTACACATTGACTGATTTCGATGGTTTGGTGGTGCTGCATAAATGACGAAAAATTACCAGACAAGTGATTTGGGACACATCTACAAGGATATTGTATGTGCAATTTACTGTATAAATCTTTATTATTTATTTTGTTATCTAACATTTCTATATGTTTCAATGGAAAACTCAATCATGTTTATTACAAATTTCTCTATATTCAAGTCATGTTATGAATGAGTCATTCTCTTTTCATAATGCCAAAAAATTATCTTATGAAGTAAAATTAAATGTTACAATGTCAGCAAGATCGGTTATCTAGGCTGACATGTAGTAATTTGATACTTTCAAAATTAAATATTATTTGACAGTTTGATACACTAAAAGTACAGATGAAGCAATTTAAAAATAACATTGATCGCTTCTATGAGTGAAGAATATTTAATTGGTTAATTGATTATTTAAAAACAATTGAATATTTTTGTATTTTATAAAATTTTTTATTTTGACAAAAAAAGGAACTGACCTGACTAACGGTTTCAGTCTTTGTTTCATGAAGGCTACTGTATCTTCAGAGTGATGATTGTTGCTAAGTGAAAAACTCATGGATGGGTGGCAGTTGCCTAATGTTAGTTGTATGTGACTCAATAAGTGGGCTCCTTCATCTTGGTTCATATTTTCTCTACGTCTAATTCATATTGCCTCCTTGGTGCATCTGATGTTGACATCGTCTGTTCTGTCTGTGATCGTAGAATGGCTCCAATCAATGATGTGATTCACTTCTATCGCATGGTCCGCTATGGCTGATTTACTGTTCAATTGTGAATCTTTGCAAGACTGACAACTAAAGTTCTTCCTCTCACATTTCTCTTTGTTTACTTCTAATGAGGAGCTCTAGATGTAGTAGTTTAATTATTCATTTAACCAATTAAGATTTTTTTTTTTTTTAAAGAGCTAATAGCTACAGTATAGATACAGTATGTATCTATGGGTATGTTTTCGTAACTTTTGTCCAGATCCTGTAAGCCCTAGGGAGTGATTTATCCATTAAAAAGCTTCCAATAGGCATGGAGCAGGACTAGCACAGGCAGGCAACATTTGGAGGCCTGGGAGACAGCACACCTCACTGAGTAATCTTCTGCTATTGTACACAGACATTTTAATGAGGTGACACTGCCCAGACTAGTAGCACTATCCGGACTTGTGGTCATACGTAAACACTTGTTTAAATTTCTGCGGGAGGTGGACCACTCTGACAGCAGGCCAATCCGGACAACAAAAAAATACAAAAACACAGCCTGTGTGTATTTCCAGGGATTTCTGGGAGGTTCTATTAATCTTGAGGGGTGTTCTCGTATTTGGAGAGAATAGGCATAAGTCAATTTTATGTGGGTTAGTTTCACTCATGGACTACTAACACCACTTAGGTTTGTGTTATTTAACACCAGTAATACTGTAATAATAGGCTTTTCGTTGATTTTATCATGGAGCTAGCAGAGATGTAATTATGCTGGGCGGAGGTGGGCGGGGCCACCCACCGTAAAAGTGTCACACCCACCCAAAAGTTAATATTTTAATGCCTTCCACCCAGCCTAATTCCAAGTTGCCACCAACTCAAAGCATATGAAAAAGTTAAATTATTGTATTTTAACACCCACCATTACATTATTTCTACCCACTCTTGGAATTTTCTAGCTACATCCCTGAGCTAGTTTAATGTACTGTGTAGCAAATGCCAAGTCTGTTGTCAGACAACTTAACATACCATAGTAATGATGCTTAACCTGCATTATACATTGGCTTAACATCACAGCGATGATACCATTGCAAACTGTACTAATGCTTAACTTTACTAAGTATCAAGCCTTAATAATCACAGCGGTTGACTGGTAATGTTTTGTGGGTCGGTTTAGCATAAGTCTGTCAACACAGTACCATGTCTGTTCATTGAGGTCTACGGTTACCTTCCTGAATCTCAGCTAAATGAACATGTTTGCAAACAGTGAGTACAAAAGACATAATTATGCAAACTAATTTAAACAGACAATAAGATGTAGTGATAGCATACAGTGTGCATGTGAAAAAAAACAGTAGTGTGCAAGAAAATAGTAGTGGGCAATTACCATGGATCCGTATATAAGAGAGTTTCACAAAATTGTTCATATTATACTATAGTACAATGTGAAATACTATTTTTGATTAATTTCAAATGTTCACAGAGATTTGGTTTTATCCTATCATCTTTTTAGGATAACCACCAAACTTTCATATTGGCAATAAAAGAAGGAAGACCAAGAGAGATGGTCAATAATTTTCACATCGAGAGTTAGAGAAGATGAACATTTTGATGCAACGTTGTTAGTTAAATTGTTAACTGACAAAGACCTAGACATAGTGGAATAAATTGAAAATGATTATGAAACTGGGGATTATTTGTTTCAGAGTTAAGCAGAACCATTTAGAATATAGACTACTTCTCAGCATAATACCATTAAGTAAAAGTGATTAGCATTTAATCTGACATAGTTTTTCAGTCATTTTACTTTTACTAGCTATAATACCAGTTGCGAGACAGACAGATTATGCATATTAGAAGATTCTCAGCAAGGCTAATGTAAGAAAGTATTTAGTTTAGTTTCTTTCTAATGTTTTTAAGTTCAAGTGTACTTTCCACTTGGAACTTTCAATCTATGTTGTCATCCGGAATTTGGCCTGAACATTATCATGTTGAAATAGGACAGATTATGATCCATGCTATTGAAGACGGAAGGAAGATCAACATTGTAATTTATCATATTCCTGCTCAGTCTCAGTATTTCTTACATTTGTCAGTTAACAAATATTAAATCCTAACGTTTTTTATGTGCAATCCATGCACGTTGTATGACATACCACATAGGCCTATGGTATAATGTTAGATCTGTTACAATACATGGCTTTGTATGCTTGTTTCTACCAACTTGTGAAACACATATAAAAGTCAAAATGTACCTACTGTTCACGTTGAACTCTCAGTCCCAACCTGGTTAATTTTCTGGGTACATGTAAGCAGAAATCTGATAAATTGTCTTGGCCATTTGAACTGGACTATATAAAATTAAATCAATGGATCTATATTACTGTAGTTAAAATTAGTGACTTTAGTGGACATGTGCTCCTATTGCATGCACATGCCCACTGTCTCAATAACTGTTGAAATGGCAGGCAATTTGGCTGGATTGTACCTTTTGGGGTCTAACTTAGTAACAGTTTTTTATTGAAAATAGGTACCCTCTGTTGCTGTTACTATAACCCTGCATTTTGTCCATTGTCATATGTCAGTCTTTTGATTTCAGTGTTCATGCTTCCAGAATGGGAAACTGGGGGTCTTGTGTCTCTGCCACCAGATGGCAGTAGACGCAAGCTTGTGTGTTTTTGTCTAGCAGTAGTCAGAAAAGTTCTTGTTAGACATGCACAGTACAACCTTGATTTTACATACTGTAAGTGACCAGAAGGGTCCTTTTAAATGTTTTGTTCCTTAATTATCACATTTATTTATTGCTGCTTTGTTTAGGAGATTTTCAATATATTAAATCTATATATTGGTTAATTTGAAAACATATTTTACATCGTGCCCTGTTAAAGTCAATGTTCGAAAGCTTATAAACTAAAATTTTAGGTGATTTTAAGCGTATTTAAAAATTGTTTCCACTGTACTTTTAGACCTAGGCCGGAGTATAATCATGGCTTATAGTGTATCATATAAGATCAGTTGTTTTGCATAGAATCGAGAGTAACCTTCAACAAGAAGGTAAACATAATCTGTTGTTTGTGTCAATGTCAGAATGAAAGAAGTTGATTCTATTCCTATTTAAACATTCCATGACATTCATCAAGGACAATAATATAGTAGAATGTACTGTTTACACTGTATAGATGTACATTGCTTTGTTGTTTTGACATTTTGCTTATTTTAGTTACACCTTTATTCTAATTTCAATTTCATCAGGATAATGCAAGGATTAACCCTTTCACTGTGCCGTGTTATTCCTACTGTACCTCTCGGTGGGACATCAGGGCTCGATTTTTTACTAGCCCAGCGTACAATGGCTAGTGAAAACTGCACCGGGCTAGTGAATGTTCATTTTTACTAGCCCATTTGGCTAGTGAATACAAGTGTCAAGCAGTCACTTTTACACACTGTAGATTAAGTTGCCACAGACATGGGCTATTAGAATTGCTTGTGGGCTAGTGAAATGTAAAATCAACTTGCCCAGTGGTCTAGTCAAGACAAAAACAAAAATTGAGGCCTGGACATGTTTGTAACGAAAATAGGTGATTTAGAAATAAATGCCAAAAATATACTAAAACTAAAAGAGATATTTCAAAATTTTTTTTTTTATGTTGGGGTGGACAAGTTGTTGGCTTATGGTTTTATGACATCATGACGGTCATTTTGGATTTTTTCCATCAAATCAGTGAAAAAAGCTAGTTTTCCACCAGGAAATTCCTATTTTATGTGATTTTTTACACTGGATCATGATATCGATACACACGGTGAATAAAAATATAAAAGTTTAGATCATATTCGTCATTTTAATAACAAAATAAACACAAATTAACGTTTGTCGGTAAAATAGTAAAAACCTAAAATTGTCAAAACAGTCTAAAATATAGAAGGTTAATGTTGCAAATATTTCAAAGTTGATAGGGAAACTGAAGAGGGTGCGTGCAGTATGGCAAGTATTTTAAAAGAATGATTTATTTTGGCCATTGAACGACATTTTACCGGGCAAACACAGCGAAAGGGTTAAGTAGGAACATACTGTATCTTAAGTTTGAAGCATGATCTGTATTTATTATGGATGTATCAAAATATTTAATAATTTTAATTCTGCCAGGATTTTATAAAGTAATACTAGTTATGAGGTCATCTCATGATGATTGGAAAAGAAAAAAATAATTTTAGGCCCAAAGTGGACTTGAACCTGTGCTTGAATTTCATTGCAGGTTCAAACGTTTTAACCACTTAGCTATTTGTTAATAACGAAGTTATTTTAATTAGTTTGTTAAACAATGCAGAAGTGGTTTTACCATAATGTAGAAGGATGGTACAGAGTCAGTGCACATCAGGGTACTGTGCAATAATTGTTGGAAAACTAACTATGGCAACAGGTAAGGGTAGCTGCAATAACATTCAGTATGCAGCGATGCATTCAGGCATAAAGCTAGCATACAGCACTGCCAGCAAGAACAACAGTTGTACTGTTAAATGTTTTATAAATTAGGCCACTTAAGGAAATGTACTTGGTAGCTTTTTATGCACGAGAAGTCCAGGGCTGTATTTATCACCTGTGATTATGTCTTTAGAGGGCTAGGCCAAAAATGTGACCTATTTTAAAGAGGTTTAGAAGGCATTTGACCTTTTGACCTACCTCCTGTCAATTATTTACCTACAGTATAGTAGTAGTGGGCAACTGTACCAATGATTTGATTATGTGATGTTACATTTCATCATTGTCACATGCAAGTGGTAGGCCTATTAGTTTAATATTAATATAGAAATATTCCTGGCAGCGGATGCTAATACTAGTAAATGACATTCTGGCGGGAAACAAACAAATATTATGGGACAAGGCTTTGATATCACATGATAGGGACATGGCGTTTTGGAATCTTCTGAGTGAAGAAAGCAACCCCTAGAATTTCTCAGTAATGGAATCATCATAATTCCAAATTTTTGCATTTGTAATTCTTAAAGGGTAAGTGCGGGATTAAAATTTCTATAGATAAATTTATACTATAATTAGTGGAGACCAAACTGACAAATTTTCACATGATTTGGACACTGCAATAATGAAAGAAACCATTTTCAAAATTGCGTCCCAACTCAAAAGTGGGTCTACTACTCAAATTACACAGTGTTAAAGAATAGGAAAATTGCCGATTTTGAAAGGGTGGTGTTCCGAAACCGAATAAAAAATAACATTGAAAATTACCTGCTCTTATGTGAATTCGAGAGATCTTTCACATTTAATGAGTTATATTTGTAATATTATCCTGATAGGTTAAAGGAACTATGCTGGATTTCCCTTGAGAACAGACGAAAGCTAATTCTTGTTTCTTTTGTTTTTCACTGTTTATATGGTCTTAGTTCTTGCACTAGCATTACTTCCAATCTCAATTTTAATCCACGCCATACAGATTTTGTCTC